>CAKNYM010025339.1:0-10973 GCA_932195095.1 Andricus curvator
GTGTTTTAGAAAAAGGATTCTTCTTCCGATCTCTCTAGTAGCTTAGTGGTTAGAGCACCTGAACGGCAATCAGTTGACCTGGCGTTCGAATCCCAGCGGAGCGAAAGGAGAAGATCTTTTTTCTGAATAAATTTATTTGAAAAACTTTTTTATTTATAGCTCCATCTAGTCTGAGAAGACGTTAAAGATTTTCTGTATTAGAGGAGATAACTTTGATCGATATTGTAGATTTCCATTTTCATACTGTGTGAAAAGATTTCTCTTCTGATTGATCGTTACCATCTCTGATGATAATACAGATTCCTAGTATGGATTGATGGGGCTGTCTATAGACTAAGTAACCAATTTCGGGCTAATTTTGACACCCCCCCCCCCCTTCTCCGCCCACCCCGACGTTGATGATCGAAGTTTTCACGAAAGTGGGGGAATAATAGGGGAATAAATTCTTTCAAATAAAATTAATTCTTTATTGTAAATACTATATTGAATTAAATATGAAGTAATTTAATTTCTTAAGATTTTAACTCAAAATATATTCCACCAAAAGAAATGAATTTTCTACAAAAAAAAGCTCATTTTTAATCAAAAACGATTACTTTTCTACGATAAAAGATTAATTTTCAATCCAAAAGGACGAATTTTTAACAAAACAGTTTAATTTTTTACCAAAAAAGATAACTTTGTCAAAATAGTTGAATATTCAACCAACAAAGATACATTTTTTACCAAATTGTACCAAATTTTTCAGCCAATAAAGCGAAGTTTTTAGAAAACAGTGACTTTTCTACCGTAAATGATAAAGTTTCTACCAAAAGACGAATTTTCAACTTGTTGAATTAAACGAAAAAAGAAAATTTTTTTTAACAAAATAGTTAAATTCTTAACCATATAGGTGAATTTCAAACCGAATAGTTGAATTTTCAACTAAAAGATATATTTTTGAAGCAAAAATGGAATACCGAAATTTTCAGTTCAAAAAATGTATTTTCAAAAAAAAAAAAAAAAAAAAGAAAAAAAGGGAATTATCAACTAATTGAATTAAACCAAAAAGACCAATTTTTTGACAAAATAGTTGCTGAGCTTGAAATCTATTTGAAATTTTTATGAAATATTTCAAATCTATATCAAATCTTTGCGAAATATTTGAAATCTTTGTGAACTCTTAGGAAATCACTGAAATCTTTGTAAAATCCTTGGAAATCTTTGTGAAATCTTTGGAAAGTCATTGAAATCTTTGTGAACGCTTTGGAATCTATCTGAAATTTTTCTGAAATATTTTTAATATATATGAAATCTTTGCGAAATATTTGAAAACTTTGTGAAATATCTGAAATCTTTGGTAAGTAATTAAAATTTTTTGCAAAATCCTTTTAAATGTTTGTGAAATCTGTAGAAAGTAATTGAAATCTTTTGTCCAGTATTTGAAATCTATCTGAAATTTTTATGAAATATTTCAAATCTATATGAAATCTTTGCGAAATATCAGAAATCTTTGTGAAATCTCTGAAATCTTTGGGAAATAATTAAAATCTTTTAAAATCTTAGGGAAATCATTGAAATCTTTGTGCAATCTTTGAAATCTATCTGAAATCTTTGCGAAATATTTGAAAACTTTGTGAAATCTCTGAAATCTTTGGTAAGTAATTAAAATTTTTGTAAAATCCTTGGAAATCTTTGTGAAATCTTTGGAAAGTCATTGAAATCTTTCTGCACTCTTTGAAATCTATCTGAAATTTGTATGAAATATTTTAAATCTATATGAAATCTTTGCGAAATATTAGAAATCTTTGTGAAATTTTTGAAATCTTTGGGAAATAGTTAAAATCTTTTAAAATCTTAGGGAAATCATGGAAATCTTTTTGCACTCTTTAAAATCTATCTGAAATTTTTATGAAATACTTTAAATTTATATGAAATCTTTGCGAAATATTAGAAATCTTTGTGAAATCTCTGAAATCTTTGGTAAATAATTGAAATCTTTGTGAAATCCTTGGAAATCTTTGTGAAATATTTGGAAAGTCATTGAAATCTTTGTGCACTCTTTGAAATCTATCTGAAATTTTTATGAACTATTTCAAATCTATATGAAATCTTCGCGAAATATTTTAAATCTTTGTGAACTCTCTGAAACCTTGGGGAAATCATTGAAAGCTTTGTGCAATCTTTGAAATCTGTCTGAATTCTTTGCTAAATATTTGAAATCTTTGTGAAATCTCTGAAATTTTTGGAAAACAATTAAAATCTTTCTGAAATCTTTCGGAAATAATTAAAATCTTTGTGAAATCTTTTGGAAATCATTGAAATCTTTGTGTAATCTTTGAAATCTATCTGAATTCTTTGTGAATTATTTGAAATCTTTGTGAAATCTCCGAAATATTTGGAAAATAATTAAAATCTTTGGGAAATAATTAAAATCTTTTTCAAATCTTTGGGAAATCATTGAAATCTTTGTGCAATCTTGGAAATCTATCTGAATTCTTTGCGAAATATTTGAAATATTTGTGAAATCTCTGAAATCTTTGGGAAATAATTTAAATCTTTGTGAAACCTTTGGGAAATAATTTAAATCTTTGTGAAATCTTTGGTAAATCATTAAAATCTTTTTAAAATCCTTTGAAATCTATTTGAATTCTTGCGAAATCTTTGAAATCTTTGTGAAATCTCTGAAATCTTTGGGAAATAATTGAAATCTTTGTGGAATCTTTGGGAAATAATAACAATCTTTTTGCAATCTTTGAAATCTATCTGAAATTTTTGTGAAATAATTCTTTGTGAAATCTTTAAAATCTATCCAAAATCATTACGAAAAAATCTATCTAAAATATTTGAAATATTTCAAAAATATTGATGATATTTGTGAAATATTTTAAATCTATCCGAAATCTTTGCTAAATATTTAAAATCTTTGGGAAATCATTGAAATATTTGTGAAATCTTTGGGAGATTATTGAAATCTTTGTGCACTCTTTGAAATCTATCGAAAATGTTTGTGAAATAATTGAACTATTTCTGAAATCCTTTAAATCTATCCGAAATCTTTGCGAAATATTTGTGAAATTTTTTAAATCTTTGGAAAATTGTTCAAATTTTTGTGAAATATTTATCAAATATTTGAAAAATCTTTTAAGTCTTTGTGAAATCTTATAAGTTCATCCAAAATCTGTGCTAAATATTTGAAATCTTTGGGGAATATTTGGAAACTTTGTGAAATCTCTAAAATATTTGGTAAATAATTAAAATTTTTGTAAAATCCTTGGAAATCTTTGGAAAGTCATTGAAATCTTTGTGCACTCTTTGAAATCTATCTGAAATTTTTCTGAAATATTTTAAATCTATATGAAATCTTTGCGAAATATTTGAAATCATTGTGAAATCTCTGAAATCTTTGGGAAATCATTGAAAACTTTGTGCAATCTTTGAAATCTATTCGAATTCTTTGCGAAATATTTGAAATCTTTGTGAAATCTCTGAATTCTTTGGGAAATAATTCAAATCTTTGTGAAATCTTTGGGAAATAATTTAAATGTTTGGGAAATAATTTTAATCTTTGGGAAATCATTGAAATCTTTGTGCACTCTTTGAAATCTATCTGAAATCTTTATGAATTATTTGAAAATTTTGTGAAATCTCTGCAATTTTTGGTAAATAATTTAAATCTTTGTAAAATCCTTTAAAATCTATTTGGATTCTTGCGAAATCTTTGAAATCTTTGTGAAATCTCTGAAATCTCTGGGAAATAATTTAAATCTTTGTGAAATCTTTGGGAAATAATTAAAATCTTTTTGCAATCTTTGAAATCTATCTGAAATTCTTGTGAAATAATTGAAATCTTTAAAATCTATCCAAAATCTTTGGGAAAAAATCTATCCAAAATATTTGAAATATTTTTCAAATACTTGATAATATTTGTGAAATCTTTCAAATCTATCCGAAATCTTTGCTAAATATTTAAGATCTTTGGGAAATCATTGAAATATTTGTGAAATCTTTCGGAAATCATTAAAATCTTTGTGCACTCCTTGAAATCTATCGAAAATTTTTGTGAAATAATTCAAGTATTTGTGAAATCTTTTAAATCTCTCCGAAATATTTGTCGAATCTTTGTGAAATTTTTTCAATCTTTGGGAAATCGTTCAAATCTTTGTGAAATATTTCTGAAATCTTTGAAAAACCTTTGCGAAATATTTTTGAAATATTTAGTAATATCTGAAAAATTTGTGAAATCTTCAAAAAATCATTTAAGTCTTTTTGAAATCTTATAAATTTATCCAAAATCTGGGCTAAATATTTGAAATCTTTGCGAAATATTTCGAATATTTGTGAAATCTTTGGGAAATAATTGAAGTCTTTGTGAAATCTTTAAAATCTATCCAAATTCTTCGTGAAATCTTTAGAAAATCATTGAAATCTTTTATATCTATCAGAAATCTTTGCAAAATCTTTGGGAAATTATTTAAATTTTTGTGCAATTTTTTAAATTTACCTGAAATATATTTACGAAATTTTTTAAATCTTTGTGAAATCATTGAAATCTTTGTGAAATTTTTCTGAAATCTTTGAAAATCTTTGCGAAATATTTGTTAATATTTGTGAAATTTGTGAAATCTTTGGCAAATCATTGAAATTTTTGTGAAATCTTTGGCAATATTTAATAATAAATACAGATAAATGTTCTAATTTAAATTATTGCCTATGTATATGTATAGATGAGAAAAATTCTCGTGGATTTTATTTACAAATGATAAAATTTAAATGATTTGTTTCGAGTCCTGGCGGAGTATTTTTTACAAATAAGTACGAAAAACAACTACTTTCATTTTGTTGTATTCGTGTTGCATCTTGTTGTATATTATTGTGTTTTATTGTATAATTTTAATATTTTCCGGGAAAGTATGAAAAAATTAATTTTTTGTACATCTAAAAAGTTGTTCTTTTTCGACCTAATGGGATAATAAATAATTCAAAACACTCTTGGCAGATAATTTAACATTGAACAATTTTCAATAAAAAAGTTAAATTTTCAACCAAAGATGTGAACCTTTATAAAAATGAATTTTCAGCATAATAGTTCAGCTTTTAACCAAGCAGTTGAATTTTTAATCAAAATAGATGAATTTTTAACTAAATAGTTAAATTTTCAAGAAAATAAATCAATTTTCAACAATATTATTGAATTTCAATGCCACAAAGACGAATTATCTACAAAAAAGTTGAATTTTTTATCCGAAAATAGGATTTTTCAATGAAAAAATTAATTTTCTACAAAATACTTAAATTTTCATTAAAATAGTTAATTTATCACTAAATAGTTCAATTATCAACCAAAATTATTAATTAAAAAAAAAAGTTACTTTGAAACAAATAGTTTAATTTACTACCAAATTTTTGAATTTTCAAGCGAAACATACGAATTTTCTACAAAACCGTTCAATTTTCAACACAAAAATATGAATTTTCAATCAAAAAGTTGAATTTTCAACAAAAAAAGATGCATTTTTAACTAAATAATTTAAATTTTGAAGGAAATAAATCAATTTTCAACAATGTTATCAAATTTTCAAGCCAAAAAAATACCAAATAGTTCAATTTTCATAAAAATAGTTTAATTTTCAACAAAATAGTTCAATTTTTAACCTAAAAATATGAATTTTCAATAAAAAAGTTAATTTTCTGCCAAATCGGTTAATTTTCCACAAGAAAATATGAATTATCAATCCAAAAGTTGAATTTTCAACCAAAAAAGATCAAATTTTTAGCTAAATAATTTAAATTTTCAAGGAAATAAATCAATTTTCAACAAAATAGTTGAATATTCAACCAAAAATATGAATTCTCAATAAAAAAGTTAATTTTCTGCCAAATAGTTTAATTTTCTACAAGAAAATATGAATTTTCAACTAAAACGATCAGTCTTCAACTAAAAAAAAAACTATTCTTCATAAAAAAGAGTTCAATTTTTAACCAAGTAGTTGATTTTTCAACCAAAAAAGATAAATTATATAATCGAAACATGTAATAGATGATACTTCAAGCAAAACAAATTTCAATTTGAAATAAAAAACAGTCGAATTCAACCAAAAAAGGAGAATTTTCAAAAAAATAATTGAATTCTAACCGAAAACAGATTACTTCATAACCAAGAAGATTATTTTTTAATCGAAAAAGACGAATTTTCAACAAAATACATGAATTTTCCACCAAATAGATGAATTTTTAAATAGAAAAGATAAATTTTCAATTTAAAATATCAATTTTCTACCAAAAATGAATTAGTTACATTTCTAGTTAAAAAATAAATTCTCAGCCAAAAAAAAAAAACAACCCAAAAGATGATTTCTTAGCCAAGGAGATTGATTTTCTAGAAAAGGAATAGTTAAATTTGCAAAAAAATAGTTAAATTTTCAACCAAATTGTAGAATTTTTTGAGCATTTTTAAAATCGAGAAACATATTTTTATTGTTAATTGTAACTAATTATTGATCAAAACTAAAGGCGAACTTTAGAAAAAAGTATTTCAGGTTCAAATAGTTTATTTAACAATAGTTATTCAGGATTTCATGTTTTTTTTTTTTTAGGTAAAAGTTGTAATTCTTATTCAATCCTAATGTTGTAGGGCTCATTTTATCCTTTGAAATTTTTTTTTCTTTGGTACGTTTTTATTAAAAAAAATTATTTAAGAAAAATATTATTTATAACATTTACGATTGTATAATTCCTGAATAAATTTTTTGAGTGAAAACGTGCCAAAGAGATTTGTAGAGAATCTTTCAAGGAATAAAATGAGATTTGGTTCAAATAAGAACAGCAGCTTTTAGCCAAAGAGAAAGAAAAAATATAAAACTCTGAATAACTAATATTAAATAAAGAATTTTAACCTAAAATATTTTCTCTAAAGATTTTGTTTTATAAATCATTTTTACCAATTTAATCTTTTGATTTTATAGTTTTTTTTGACAGATATATTATTTTGAGTAAATAATTGTTTATGTCAATTCTTTTTGTGTTTACTTGTCTAATATCAATATCTTTTAAAGATATTTATTTTCTTTTTTAGTTGTGAAAAAATGACTCTCTAGCTCCGCTGGGATTCGAACCCAGCCCCAGGTCTTTCAGATTGCCGGACTGATGCTCTTACTCTCCGTAGTGGATAAGAGAATCAGACCGGCAATCTGAAAGACCTGGGTTCGGATCCCAGCGGAGCTAGAAAGTCATTTTTTGACAATTTAGGAATAAAATCAATATTAACAAAAATATTGTTATTGGTTCAGTAGAAAAAAAGAATTATCATCAAAAAATTATTCATTTTCAACAATGCTCATTTTTGATTTTGAAATAATTTTAGTGGATCCTTAACGAAACAAGATAAATAAATTAACGAACCAAAAATAGTAGTTTTTCATTCAGTTCGGATTTAAACGAAAAGGTGAGAAGAAGGGGAAGTTTTTCGAAAATGGGGGAAAAAGAAAATTTTTGAAAAAGGGGAATATCCGAAATAGTTTGAAGTCTAAAATATAAAACCAAAACGATGTAAAAATTGTAAGTTATTGCTTGGAACTTGTTATGAATGAATCAAGCAACAATTTTGTATAGACATCGATTCATAAAAATCATCCCTCAATTTTGCGGAATTTTAACAAGTGCTTTTATAAATTGAGCCGATTTCCTTCACATGATAAAATTTCTAGGAAAAAATATTGTTCAGGTATCAACTTTGCGAGGGTGATAATAATATATTGAATAAGTATTTTGCAATAATATCAGAAAATTACTCTCAATTACATGCATCTCGTTCGACACGAACCCCCTTCAGGGCTGCTTGTCTGATCACGTGCAGCACGTTCTACTGTAGGAGGCGTCTGATAAAAATCACTGTAACTACTTCCAACAGGCGAATGACCGCCTGGACACGCAAGTGTCAAGCTTGGATCGAGTCGATACCAAAAATTGTCATTTTAAAGTTCTACTAGTGGTCTTGCGCGCGCTTATTAATTTTTTCATGAAAAAGAATAAACCAAATACTAATTTTTTCTATGTTATTTATATTTAATTAATGTTACAAAATATTTGTAAAAAATAATTAGAAGGCACTACAGGATGATGCACGTAGCCTTCAATAAGGAGCTCCTTTTCATATTTTTTCTCTGTTGAAGCTAAAGGAGTAATGGATTTCTCATAATTTATTTGTAGGTAAATTCTGCCATCGTTATCATCTTGAAAAAATTGTGAATATAATTATAATTCAATTTAATATAATCGGCTCTTAAATTTGTTTAACACTTAACTTATTTGTAAATTATATTGACGTCATACATTTTTTATTTTATAAATTAAAAGGAATGTTATTTATAAAATAAATTGTGAATTATTCGTTTTAACATGTATATGAGCATATAAATTTCAAAATGATAAATACTACGAATAGTATTAATTTTCATTATTATATAGTGAACAAAATTTTCTTAAGATTCCCGGGAAAATTTAAAATGACTTTTTATTTAAAAAATTAATTTTAACAGAATATTAAAAACGATTTCAAAAGACATCCAAAATTATCAAAAAATGATTTGGAACATTCTAGGTGATTTTTTTAATTTTCCAAGATTTAAACATCTGAAAAATTTGAAAAAATTCCAAAAATTTTTGAACAAAGTGTAGATTTTTCAACATTTCAAAATAATGTTTTGAAGCTGTTTAGGGATTTTGAGAGGTTTCAAGGTAATACAAAAATTTTCTTAGGATTCCTGGGAAAGTTTTAAATGATTTTTTATTAAAAAAAATAATAATTTTAAGAGAATATTTAAAATAGATTTCAAAACAATTTTTGATTTATGAATAAAAATTATAAAATTATAAATTTGTAAGATAATTTTTTGAAAATCTCTAAATTCGTTGATTCATTATTTAATTTAGAGAATTGGAAATGATAGCGTGGATTTTCATATTTTTTGAAGTCTTTGAATTGCACAATTTATAAGAGTTTAACAATTATTTATTTATTGAGCGTTTAAGTTGAAAAATGTAGGCTTCAGGGTCTTTTAAGGTGAAAAATAAATAAACTATTTGATTTGACTCTTTATAAATGAATGATTGCTTTTAAATTCAAAAAAAGGAATACCTTCTTTCACAAATGTAAATTTTAAGTAACTAGAAAATTTTGCGCGCTCCTCGCGCACTTATCACCCTTTCCTCAGAAAAAATCTACTAAGTGGAACTGCTTTGTTAAAAATTCATTTTTTTTGTTCATAATTCATCCTTTTAGTTGAAAAATCTTTTCTTTTTTTCAGATTGAACTATTTTGTTAATAATTTTTAAAATTATTTTTTCAACTGAAAATTTAACTATTCCATGTTTGATTGAACATTTATCTTCTTCAGTTAAAAATTCAACTACATATATTTATTTGCAAATTTCTGTATATTGTTGAATCTTTTGTGTGTCTTTTGTGGTAGAATATTAATCTTCTTGGTTTGTTTGGTTGAAAATTCAATTATTTTGCTGTAAGTATATTTTATTTGTTTAAAAATTTATTTCTCTAACAAATTATTAAACTATTCTATTTTTTGTTGAAAATTTGTCTTTTTTCGGTGGAAAATTAACATTTTTGGTCAAAAATTTCATTAAAAATAAAAATATTTGTTGAAGAATTAGTTTTTTTTTTAGATTAAAAATTAATGTTTTCTAAACTAAAAATTTAACTATTCCATTTTTCGTCGTTTTTTTGTATAGACATTTAATCTTTTTGGTTGAAAATTTATCTGTTTTTGTTTGAAAATTGAACTATTTTGTTAAAAATTGATTTTATTTGCTTAAAAACTTATTTCTTCAACTTCAAATAAACTATTCTATTTTTGTCAAAAATTTATCTTTTTAGTTGAAAATTGATCTATTTTGTTGAAATTTTTTTTTGTGAAAATATAACCTTTCTGGTTGCAAATTCAACTATTAGGTTGAAAATTATATTTAAAATTAAAATATTTGGTTGAAAATTCATATATTTTGTTGAAAATTATTCCTTTTCGGTTAAAATTTCAATCTTTTGGTTGAAAATGAGTTTTTTTTTTATTGAAAATTAATTTTTTCAACTTAAAATTTAACTATTCAATTTTTCGTCAAATTTTTTCTGTAGACATTTAATATTTTTGGTTGAAAATTCATCTTAAAATTCCCTGAAACTTCTTAAATCTCTTTAAAATCAAATAAAAATATTTGAAATCTTCTGAAATCAATTACTGAAGCAAATTCAAAATTCTTTGGACTCTTGAAATTTTTTTAATCACTTTAAAATCAAATGAAAATTTAAAAAATAGCCTAAAATATTTCAAATCCTTTGAAATTCCTTCAAATTGTTCAAATAAAAAAATTCCTTGGAGTCATTAGAAATTCCCCAAAATATTTCAAGGCCTTTCAAAACTTTGAAAATCACTTTAAACTTTTCACAGCTTTCCAAAATGCCTTGGAATCTTTTAAATTACTCTAGAATATTGGAAATCCTCTGAAATCAAATGAAAAATCCCTGGAATCTTCAAGAAACCTCTAAAAGTTTTCAAATTCTTTACATTTTTTTGAAATTCCTTCAAATTGTTGAAATCTCTTGGAAATACCTTGGATTCTTTTGAAAAACCCTAAAATATTCCTAATCTTGAAAAATTCCTTGAAAAATCCTTTTGAATCAATTAAATTACTGAAATCGGTGGAAAATTCCTTGAAATCTGTTAAAATATCCTAAAATATTTCCTACCAAATTGTTGAATTTTCAAGCCAAACATACGAATTTTCTACAGAACAGTTCAATTTTCAACTTAAAAATATGAATTTTTAATCATAAAGTTGAATTTTCAACAAAAAAAGATGAATTTTTAACTAAATAATTTGAATTTTCAAGGAAATAAATCAATTTTCAACAATGTTATTAAACTTTCAAGCCAAAAAAATACCAAATAGTTCAATTTTCATAAAAATAGTTTAATTTTCAA
>CAKNYM010025340.1:0-11523 GCA_932195095.1 Andricus curvator
AATTTTCTGGAACTACGATTTTCGGGCAGCAGTCTCCGTTGCGCACTCGAGGCCTGACATTGTTCTCCAAGACTTCGAGAAACGAACTATATTCGTGATCGAATTCTCGGCTCCGTCCGAATACAACATCACTGCAAAGGAGAAAGAAAAAGAGGAGAGGTATCAAGACCTTAAAAGAGAGCTACAACGACTGTACCCAAAATATTCGGTACAAGTAATTGTCCTTGTGATAGGTGCTCTCGGAGGTGCGAAACTATCACTGGTTCGTAACCTTAAAGCAATACCCGCGTGCCAAAAATATGCCAAGGCACTTGCGAGATGGATGCAGAAAGCTGTCATCTTTGGGTCGCCTCGTGTCCTCAAGACACACGAGGGTTTCGCCGGCCTGTCTTTGTAATTTTGTCGTTGCCTATGACCACCCATCTCACGGTTGTGAGACGTGGCTATAGGTGTGATTTACCGCGGTGCTACTGGGGGCTATTGACATTTTGTCGGTTGGCAGTTGCTCTTAGTGAGACCCTGCGGTGGTTGTTTAACTTTTTTTCAAATTATATATAACCGAATATATATATATCATTTACTTTTTTCAAGTTATTCATTAATTTTACCTTCTCCAATTTCTAATAAAAATCTTGAAAAATCTGAATTACATGATCTCATAGTCTATTTAAAATTTACAAATTTTTAAAACTAGGCCATAAATCGGGAAATTCAATTTATTTTTGTACAATACTTGTTCTACAGCAATTTTTAATGACGCTTAACATTTGTGGAAAATCTCCTGAAATAATTAATTTTCCAGTAAAAGGTACATTTGCAATGTTACAACAATCTCTTAATATTCTGTCAATGATTTATAGTGCTTTTTTTTGGTATCGTGGAAGCTACATCACAAGTTATAATTTCACATTCGCGTAATTCTCATTTCTCTATCTATTGAAGATAAATGAATATTCAAATAACATAAACATTGTATTCAACATTTTACTTTATTGGATAAAGTGATATGTTTGACATATTTAATCAGTGTTAATAATTTTGAATAAAATAAATAATCCAGTATATCAGTTTGTTGAAGGCAAGCATTATTTTGACTAAAATACTGCAGGTTGGTCATTTTAATACTATACATATTTAGTAAACAATAGTTATTTGTGATACAAGTGCGCAAAATAGGTGATTGTGTGCGAGTGTGAATCTTGCAGCATAAGCCGGAGGCTCGAAGAACGAGCGAAGCACGAGCTGGTCAGCGCACGAGCGAAGCGAGTGCGAGGACGTAGATGCGTGGTTCGAGTGTAGGCGCCGAGCGCCTACAAGGAAGGTTTTCGTAGCCTATTGAGACGTTAATTTAAGTCGGAACTGAATTCAAAACAAAAGATTTTTAAATTTTGTGAACAACTTTTTTTAAAAAAATTGTGTGAAAAAAATATTTTGAAAAAAAGAGTGTGAAAAAATTTTTCAACCAAATATTTTGAAAGAAAAATTATTGAAAAAGAATTTTTTGAAAAAAAAAATTTATTGATATAAATTTTCTGCAAAAAGTGTTTGAAACAAATTATGTAAAAAAAATTTTATAAAAAAATTTTTTTTGGCGCTTATGCCCTTTTGCTGTGCTAAATTTTGGCGCTTATGTATATTGTACGACGGACGGACCCTCGACCGAAACCATAAGGGTTTCAGCCCAGGGCTACGAAACCCTGAAAATAAAACTTCAATCATCAAAAGATTTGTTCAAGTTAAATCTAAATTTATTTCAAGAAGATACCAACACCTGTGTTTAAAGTCGCAGATAAATTGATGAAATTTGGAGGGCTTATTTTCCCGAGTAATATCTTGAAACTGACCGAAGGATTTCTAAAAATATTTGTTCATTTTTTCTGAGCACTTAATAATATTTGAAAAATCGGTTTTTTATAGTAAAACTTTTTTCATTTACATAATTCAAAGTTGATGCAGGAATATAAAAGATTCCTTGGATCGAGACGAATCGATTGACCTATAATATTAATACATTTTATTGAAGATTAAGGAAGCTATGTTAATGCATAATATTTGAAAATACGGTTTTTTATAGTGAAACTTTTTTCATCAATATAATTGAAAGTTGATGCAAGAATATAAAAGATTCCTTGCTTCGAGAAGAATCGATTGACCTATAACATTAATATATTTTATTAAATCGTAGGGAAGTTATGGTAATTTATATATTTTGAAAATCGGTTTTTATAGTAAAACTTTTTTCATAAACATAATTCAAAGTTGATGCAAGAACAGAAAATATGTGTTGATTCGAGACGAATGGATTGCCCTATAATATCAATACGTTTTATTAAAGAGCAAGGAATCTATGGTAATGCATAATATTTGAAAATACGGTTTTTCATAGTAAAACTTTTTTCTTCAATATAATTCAAAGTTGATGCAAGAATATAAAAGATTCCTTTGTTTCGAGACGAATCGATTGACCTACAATATTAATAAATTTTATTAAAGAGTAGGGAAGTTATGGTAATTTATATTTTTTTAATATCGATTTTTATACTAAAAATGTTCTAATTCTCATAATTTAAAGTTGGTGCAAGAATAGAAAAGTTGTGTTGATTCAAGAGGAATCGATTGATTTATAGCATTGATACATTTTATTGAAGAGTAAGGAAGCTATGGTTATGCATCATATATGAAAACACGGTTTTTTATAATAAAACTTTTTTCACTGACATAATTTACAATTGATGCAACAACGGAAAAGATTCCTTGATTCGAGGAAAATCGATTGATCTATAATATTGATACACTTTATTGAAGATTAAGGAAGTTATGCTCATTTATAATATATGAATCATCTGTTTCTAACAGAAAAACTTTTTTCATCGACATAATTCAAAGTTGAAGACACATGAATAGAAAAGATTTTTTATCATAAATTTTCAAATAGAATAATTCTGAAAATTTTTTTAAGAAAATCATAAAGCTGGCAAAGTGATAGGGTGCGGCAGAACTTTTCTCTTCCCTTTTCCAGCTCGAAAAATTATCATTTCGAATTCAAAATTTGATTTGTCTGATTTTTTCTTTGTATTTCAAAAATTGTTTGTATTATTTTGTAATGTTGTATTTTTTCTAAATTTCTATTTTTAAATTGATCAAAATGAAGTCTTTAGTTTGCCTATTATTGAAAAAAAATAACTAATGCTTCCTCTGTGAGGAAGCAAATACATTTGCTAACGGGAAGCAAAGTGCTCGTGAAATGAGCATCATATAATTATAAATACAAACAAAGTGGAAACACTCGAGATCGAATTCACAGCTAGTTTACATTATCATGCATGAGAGTGTAATGTAATCGTCCACATTTTTTATCTCTAGTTTTTGACGGATTTGTACGTTTCGGCACTCACAGAGTCCGAAAATCATTGTCGGTGTCTGCCTGTATGTCTACCTATATTTCTGTCTATATGTCTATCTGTATGCCTTAATGCATGTCTTTCTATATATATATATATATATATATATATGTGTGTGTGTGTGTGTGTGTGTGTGTGTGTGTGTGTGTGTGTGTGTATGTATATTTGTATGTATATCTGTTTGTATGTCTGTTTGTATCACTGTATGCATATGAGCAATGTGTCCTGCGAAGGTAAATCTCCTGCAAAACGTCCTGTAAAATACGATTTTTTGTAAAACGTTCCGCAAAAGGTTTTTTTTCTCCTTCTTGAGGCTTCTGAATTTCTATCTAGGTTCTCGGCCAATCAATTTTGAGTTTTCTACATTGCGTGTGATATAATATATTTGAATGAATGTGTTTCATGACTCAAGACTTTCTTAGTGTAAACCCATTGAATCTCCCACCTGCCCTCCCTCAATCCTACTATCAGCGTACTGCATTTGAGCGTTTCAAATATGGTCACTTTATCTGTATGTATGTCAGTCTGTATGGCTGTCAGTAGTCAAGGGAAACTGTGGCTCTCCAGCCGTCATATCCCCACCCTTCGGTGTTTGCTCAGACGTCTAGCGCCAGTCGTCGGCTGGTTGGGCCTTGCCTCGCTCGATGCTAGTGTTTGTTTAAAATCTAGGAATGGAAGATGAGGAATAGATGGACAAACGATGGTATTTCAGGGAGTTGTATACTAGTGTAGGGTTGATGGAGTTTCGTAGACTGTATGGCGTCATATTTAAAGCGGTACTTATGGCTTCTTAGATTTTAGACTACTCCTGAAAGAATAATTAACTTCTATGATTATACTTTAATGAATTTTTATGAAGAAATAAATTTCAAAGTTAAATAATAAAACTTATTTTCTAGAAGAAGTGGAAGATCAATAAATAGATTAGCGTTATGTTCAAACCCATTAAAATAGATTTATTGACCAAATTTTCGAACAAAAAATTACATCTAATTACTACTAGTAAAACCGGTTTATGATAAGTTAAAAATTAAAAATAGTTTACATCTAAAAGATACATATACTTAAAATTATCGATTATTATGATGATTATGATTATTATTATTATGACTCATTACACATCGTAGACAGGGATATCATTTTATTTCATTGAATAAAATCACACACATAAACAAAAAGATGCTTCCCTTTTCTTCCAAACAAGAATTTCCAATAAAACTTAAAAGTAAAGACATACAAGTGACGCAGCATGAAAAAAGAGAGAAAGATAATTGAAGACTTATAGATATTAATAAACACATATCGCACAAATATATTTGATAAAGTCTTAAAGTAACACGTAGTGCGCTGTATTAAATGTAACTATACTATGTTAGATATAAAGTGGCAAGTAGGACTTGCATGTTGGTAGCGGAAGTTTTTAGTGTTTGAAGTGTTTTTAGTTTGAAGTGTTTAGTGACAGGTGGTGAGGGGATTTTACGGAATTCGTGTGAAAGGTGTGAGTGGAGTGTGGGGGTGGAAGGCAAGGAGGTGAGTAGGGTTATGTGGGGTGAATTGGGGAGATAAAAAGTAATTTTCAGCGTAGGTGTGAGATGGGATTTAGCTAAATAGAGAAAGTGAGGTTAGGTTGGCATGTAATCGGGGGAGTTTTTGGTCAGGAGTCTTGGGCCTTCGAGGGGTCAAGGGTGGTTCTCGCAGAGTTGGGGGATGTTAAGAGAGAGAAAGGGGTGTCTGCAGGGGCTGTGAGGAATTAAAAAAAAGGGAAATAAAGGAAAAATTTGGCGGCGATAGACGGTAGCATTCTTCAGAGACAGATGTCGGTTGCGGAAGGTACTGCATGGAGAGGTCCCAGTTACCGACGGCAGAGCCGGAGGTGGGCAGCGAGAGAACTGGCAGTGCTAGTAGTGAAATTGACGGGGAGGAAATTTTCCACAAGCCACGACGGCCAACAGCGCGTGGCCCGTTGTCGAGCGGTGCGTCGGGGAGAGGGAGAAAGCGGAACGGTGGGAAATAAGGAAGCGAGAAGGTAAGGGAGAGAGCGTATAGCGAAAGTGACGGGGAAGATCTCTTGAAGAGGAAGCTAGACAGCCAAGAGAGTCCGGGGAAAAGCGAGGTTGAGAGTCCATTTAAAAAAAGCGGGATAACACGTAGGTCACCCCCTCCCCCCCCCAATGGAGGGGAAGTCGGAGAAGGAGGCTCTCGGGATACTGTAAGGCGAGATCAGGGGGCTGAGGGAGGATGTAACGGGGACTAAGGAGCAGATGGAAGACATGAGGGAGGACTTGAGAATCAGAGATGAGAAATGGTAAAAGGAGGTGAAAAAGCTGAGAGAGAGAGAGAGAGAGAGAAAGTAGAAGCATTAGAGAGGATAAGGGAAGAAAAAGAAGTTGAAATGAAGCAGATGGAAAAGGAGATTAGGGCGTTGAAGAAAAGGACGGAAAAAAGGCTTGAGAAGGTGGAGGGCAGGGCCGAAATGGAAGTAGGTGACGGGGCGGGGGGACGAGATTAAAGGTATTTGGAAGAGGGTTAAGAAGATGATAGAAGAGAAAGTGGGAGAGCGTAGGAATGAAAAGGAGAAGAGGGCGGATAGGGAAAGGATAAGGGCAATGGTGTCGAGAATAGAGAGAAAAGAGAAGGCAGATAGGAGAAATAACATTGTTATAAGAGGGTTAAAGATAGAGAGCGGGGAAGAAAGGGAGGGCGTCGAAGCGCTGCTGCAGAGCATATGATGGGTAAAGGAAGGGTAGGGAAAGTTAAGTTGAAGAGAAAAAAGGAGAAAAAAGTGGCGCTTTTGGAGTTGAAGAGCTGGGAAGAAAAGTTGGGGGTTATGCGAAATAAAAATAGGATAAAGGATAAGGAAGTTTTCATCGATCACGATTTGACTAGAAAGGACAGGGATGTGCAGAGAATGCTGTACGACAGGGCTAGGAGGGAGAGGAGTGAAGGGAGATCGGCGAATGTAGGATATCAGAAAATAAAAATAGACGAGAAAATGTGGGTTTGGGACGAGGAGAAAGAGGTGTTGAAGGAAGTGCAGGGGAATTTGTTTCGTAGGAAGTAGGGGGTGGGGGTAATGCGGGGTAGAGGAGTAGTGAAGGTGCTGGAACGTAGCAGGGGTAAAGAAGAAGGATGAGGAGTTCTGTAGGTATATCCAGGAATTTGATATTGTGGGACTGGTAGAGACGTGGATAGAAAGAAAGGAATGGGATAGAATAGAGCCAAAGCTGCCAAGGAAGTATAGGTGGAGACTCTTGGAGGCGGTCAGGGTCAAGAAGAAAGAAAGGGCTAGTGGGGTAATTATAACGGGGGCTAGAGATGGATTAGAAGAAGAAGCGTGGTACTGGGTGTGGACTTTAATGCAAGGATGTGGAGGGGAGGGGGCATTTACAGGGAAGGCGAGAGCTTCGAAAGGAAATCCAAGGATAAAGTAATAATTAAGGAGGGGGAGATTCTAAGGGACTGGATGGAGGATAGAGGCTGGGCGGTGGCGAATGGTATGGCAACTGGGGACGAAGAGGGAGAATACACATATGTAAGTAAGGTGGGGGTATCGCTGATAGACTATGTAGTCATGAATATGCGAGGGTGGGAGGAGACGAAGAGATTCGCAGTAGAAGGGAGGGTAGAATCAGACCTAAAGCCATTAGGGTTGTGGATAAGGGGTGAGAGCGGCGGAAGGCAAGGTGGGGAAGAAGTGTCGACGGGGGAGAGGCTGAGCCAGACGAGGGAGGCGATAGAGAAGCATGAGGAGCAGTTAGGGAGGGTACGCTTTGAAGGGGAGTCGGTGGAAATGATATGGGAGGATTTAAAAGTGATAGGGAATGTAAAAAGATGAAAAGGAAGGTGAAGAGGAAGTACAAGAAGTGGAAAGAGGGTACTGCGAAAAGGGAGGAGTACGTAGAAATGAGGAAGGGGTTTAGATTGATGTGTAAGAAGAAAGAACAGGAAAAGGAGAAAGAGAAAGAGATGGAAGAGGAGTTGGGAAATGTTAAGACAGAGGGGGACATCTGGAAGATAATGAACAGGTTTAGGAAGCGTAGAGTGGGGATAAGCAAGAAGATAAGGAGTGAGGAGTGGAGGGAGTTATTTAAAGAATCATTTCAGGGCTCAGATTCAAGGAAGAGGGATGGTGAGAGTAGAAGAACGGAGGAGGCAGAAATGGAGGAGCTGAATGACGAGAGATAGAGTAACAGATAAGGAAGTTAAGAAGGTCAAAAGCAGCAGGGCTGGATGGGGTAGAGAACGAAGCATGGCGGTTTAGTACACAAGAGGTTAGGGAGAGGCTGAAGGAGGAAGTGAAAAAAGTATGGAGGGGGGGGGGATTCCCACGAGGGTGGAGAGAAGGCTTAATAGTGCCACTGTATAAGAAAGGAGATGGGGATAGGCAGGAAAATTATAGAGGGGTTACGCTAATGAATACGGGGTATAAATTATACGCGATGGTGGTGGCGGAGAGGCTGCGGAAGAATGTCGAGGGGAAAGGAATATTGCCGGAGACGCAGACGGGCTTTAGGGCGGGTAGGAGTACTATCGACAGTATCTACGTTCTGCGGCACGTGGTGGATAGAGAATTAGAGAAGAAGTGGTCGATAGTGTACGCGTTTTTTGTGGATCTCAAAGGCGCGTTTCCGTCGGTGGATAGGGGGAGGTTGTGGGAGGCGATGGAGGATAGGGGAGTGGAGAAAGGCGTGATGGAGAGGGTAAGGGAGATATATGAAGCGACCAAAGATAAGGTAAGAGGAGGGCAGGGGATTTTGGAGGGATTCTGGATAGATAGGGGGTTAAGGCAAAGATTTTTGCTTATCCCAACGCTTTTTGCGATTTTAATTGCGGATATGGAAAGCAAGCTGGAGGCCGGAGTGGTAGGAGAAGTCAGGATAGGAGGGGTTAGAATTTGGTCACTAGTGTATGTAGACGACATAGTGTTGTTGGCAAGAAGCAAGGAGGCCTGAAAGTAGATCATGAAGAGGTTGAGAAGATACCTGGATAAGAACAGGTTAGAACTGAATGCGAAAAAGTCCAAGATAATGGTGTTCAGGAAAGGAGGTGGAAGGGATAAGGAAGGGGAGTGCAAGTGGAAGGGAAAGGCGGTGCAGGAGGTGAAAGAGTTTATGTACCTGGGCTTCTTGTTTCGGAGGAATGGGGGAGTGGATGATCACATAAAAGAGAGAGTGAGGAGGGCAAATCTGGTGATGAGGCAGGTGTGGGGGTTGGGGAAGAAGTTATTCGCAGATGATTTTGAAAGCAGAATGAAATTGTTTGACTCACTAGTGATGAGTTTGATATTGTATGGAGTAGAGGTGTGGGGGTGGAAGGAAAGTGAAGAGGTGAATAGAACACAGGAGAGGTATGAAAAGTGGACCCTGGGGCTGGCAAGGAACACGGGGAGAACGAGTGTAGGGATTCTAGCGGGGAGTCGGGCGTGTAAATATGAGAAGAAATTTTTGGAAGAGGGGAGAAGTAAGCTGGTTAGGGACGGTTGGTGGGAGAAAGAGAACAGAAGAGGGGGTGGGAAGATGGAGCTTGAAAGGGAAAGGTATTTTAGAATGAATGGACTGCAAAGGGATGAAGTGAGAAGGATGCACGAGGAAGGGAGGAAGGTATATGAGTTGGCTAAGAAAAGCGGCCTGGAGAGAGAAAAGACAGCAGGGGAAGAGAGAACAAGAGAGTCAAGGTTTAACGGGCACTATGTGCGGATTATGCCAGGGGCGAGAGCGCAATATTTGGATGTGTGAACTATGTGGAAAGGGGGATGCAAGATTGGAGGAATAGGAATGGAGAAGAAAATATTGTAAATAGAGGAGGAAGTAGATATAAGTAAACTGTAAATATTGTAAATAGTAGTTAAGTATTAGGTATTAGCCGCGGAGGCAGAGTTTGGCAATGCGAGGCAAAGCGAGAAAGTAGGGACATGCGTGTTAGTTTTAAGGGTTAGTTTTTAAGAAAATTCTGTAAAAAAAATGGAAGTGTAAGCAAGTCAATTATTTGAGGCCAGCAGGCTGAAAAATAAACGTTTATCTATCTATAAAGTAGCAAGTTGTGAAGAGCAAGATTCAACACAGGATTCAAGATGTCTATTAATAACCCCCTTGTTATAATCCCCACCTGGATACCTGTCTTCAGATTTGTGCAAAATGCTCGGCTTAATGCTATATTTTTTCAAAATCATTTTATAAAAATACGCAGCAATGCCGTCATTTTCTACCTGATTTTTTCTAGAAAGCCTGGTAAACTCACGCAAAGAAAAAGAACTGCACATATGATACAAGAACATAATACAAAACTGACCACACACGTCCAAAGAGGAACTTTGTAACTCTGCTGTGTTCCATCGGAATCGGGTACAGTTTCCTCGCAAACGATGAAGATCTTGAGGAATAAGAGGCGGTAGGCTGCAGCTGTCAAAGTACGTTCCAGTCGTATGTCGTGGTATTGCTTGAAGAGCTCGAAGTATGTGAAGGCTGTCCATCTCTATTTGCAATCTTTACTAGTTTAGAAACTTTACTAGTTTCCAGTTTTTTTTAAGTTGGATAGGTTCATTCTTCCAGATTAATAATCTGTCTACTCATGATATTTTTCAAAAGTGCAGCTTTCTCCCGGCCACGGGTATAGATTTGACCAGCTGATTTTGCGACATCACAAAGATTGGAATGTAGGAAATTCGTAGGAGTATCTCCCTTAAACCACTCGATGCCGTGGAAATAACAGGTCACCCAGTTATTCTGCTGTTTCGCATCACTACAAAGATCCGAGAAGGAATTAGGGTGCAGCTATCCAATGTCCGATAAAGTTATGATCTACTGTAATGACGGCCACTTCTTTTGCATTAAACTTTTTTTCAAGATCGCGAAAGCCTTGCATATCAATCACGTAGTCCATAATATTCTTCGCACAATTAGAGTCTTACTGATAATGCGTTCGAAGAAGACGGCTGTGAGTAACCACGTAACGAAAGAACCGACTTGTAAGGCTACTTTGGACGAAATGAAAGATGGTCGCTGAGTTCCAAAAAACACGTATATATGATGACATATGGTCCAGATTTTTCCCACCATTTTGAATGTTTGCAGAACTGCATTTTCGAGAGATAACAGCGAGAATGAGAAAAGGTACTCAATTCCTGTCCAAACCTGTCTTAAGTAAACACAGGTGTGCATTAGGATATAATATATGTAAAATTCCAAAAAAGAAGGCGGTGGCGAAAATGATTTATTACCCTCCAAAATCAACAATAACTTGTCTAGACGCGTCTATTTCCAAAACTTTATCATATTCTGTGTATACAATACAACTTACTGTGTTGACCAGTGGTTCTACAAAACGCACCTCCATTCGTAGACTTCCTTGTTTTACGAGATTCCAGTGAGCATAACAATTTGTAGAAGGATCAGGGTTAAGATCAAAAGCAAATAGGCACAATCCTTCCGGGTAATCGCTTCTATCAATATCATTAGCCTCATTATGAAAGTGAATACCAGTGCCGGAGAAAAGAGTTTGATAAGCATCAACATAAAGTTTATTCTTGGAAAAATCTGGCTGCAGAGGTTCCGAGGGTATTTGTGTGCCATCGACATAAAGGGATATGAAATTAATGTTGTACTTTTTCAAGTTAAACGGATTAAGTTCTCTACTTCCTTTAAAGGCTCTGTTCTCGACGAAAGCAATGATTATTCTTCTAGGAAATTGAACGAGAATAACATTATCAAGAGTTTCACCGTGAATACCGCCATGTAAAAGCGCTTTGACCTCCACTCTTGTTATCGGGTATTTTGCTGTTCCTTGTGCTAGAGCTTTCGCGTGTGCTAGTGAAATTCCGGGGCTTATTTTTGCATGACGTATGAGGAGGGATGCTTCCAAAATGTGTAAACTGCATGTCCTGATGGGATCCAAAAGGCAAAAAACATCTTCTGTACGTACGAGTCCAAGACGCATCTCTACTCCGTTGAGAAGAAATTTGTTTCCATTGAAAATGTCGCAATGCACATGACCAATTAGATCTATTGTTTTGCCTGCACCAAAATGAGCTCGACGGATATGGATGCCTGTATCTTCGGTTGACAAATCTTCCATTTTTCCTGCAGTATCGACACAACAGAGAGCGGAAGTCAGATAGTTTTTTTTT
>CAKNYM010025344.1:0-21835 GCA_932195095.1 Andricus curvator
ATGCACGTACATGAAATTTAGTATACGCGTATACTAAATTCAGTATACGCATTCCGTTTCGCGTGGGTTCCATCTTCATCATCTGTAAACATGATCAGATGAAAAATGAAATTAAAGAACAAAGTTTTAATTTTAAAATAATCATATCGTTAAGCTACAATTACGTTGATAAATTGAACAAACCTTTTAAAGAGAAGTCTTTGCAGATCCTCGCAGAAAGAAGCCGAACCTTTTAGCATTACAAGGGACTCAAACAAATGCAGCGGCGTATGAGCCTGCTACCGGCCACGTTGCCCGACTCGCGTAAATCGAAACGCGCTTGCGCAGCTGAATGTAGTAAACACGTATATGAATTTTAGTATACAGAAACTATGAAATTCATATACGTATATAACTTCAGAAAAGAAACTTAGTATACGTAAGTATAGTAAAATTACAAAGTGTAATGAAGTTAGTAAACATATAAGAAATTTAATATGCCCATGTATACTAAAATTGCAAACATTTCTAACAGTGTATATTTATCTTCTTAGTTAAAAATTAAACTATTTGGTCGGAAATTTGAATATTTTCTTGAAAATTTGTATTTTCATTGACAGTTGAAAAATGCAACTAATTTGTTAAAAATTTATTCGTCTTTTTTGTTTTATAATTCATTTTTTTATATGAAATGAATCTTCTCAGCTGAAAATTAATATTTTCTATTGAAAATAAATATTTTCGGTAAAAGCTTAATGTTTTTGTTAAAAAATAATCTACTTTGTGCAAAATTTAAAAATTTTGCAAAAGTAATCTTTTTTATTGAAAATTAATCATTTCAGGATAAAAATTCAACTACTTTGGTAGACAATTTCTACCACTTGGTTTAAAATTAATCTAGTTTGCTGAAAATTGAACAATTTTGTTGAAAAGAATCCCTTTTGGTTGAAAATTGAACTATTTATTTGAAAATTAATACACTTTGTTGAAAATTGAACAATTTGTTAAAAAGTATCAATTTTCCTTGAAAAGATCACTGTTTTGTTTAAAAAAAAGCGTTTTTTTGACAATTATTCTCTTTTCGGTAAAAATATTTCTACTTTGTAGAAAGCTCAGCAATTTAGTTAAAAATCAATTTTTGAACTAAAAATTGAACAGTTCAAACATTTCGGAATGAAAAATATAAATCCACGATCAGAAATAAGATTCATTGGTTCGAAGAAAATTTCTTCAAATCATAGAAAAATATTCATTTGCTCTCTGTTAAAGAAATTTCTTTGGCCCAGAGAAATGGTTTTTTGTTCCAATAAAAGTTCTGCTTTATTTTAAAATAAGTGTCTTCATTTTGAAGCTATTTAATTGATCAATTGAAAAATTGATCAATTAAATTTTTTTAGCTGAACATATCCATTTCTTTAATAATGTAATGCTTTAAGTACAGCTTGCAATCATAGGCGAAAAGTGCAGATTCTAATGACAAGCTTCAGTATTTTGTTTGATAATTCATTTTTTTGATATAAAAAGAATCTTCTCGGCTAAAAATGCATATTTTTTGTTTGAAAATAAATGTTTCCGGTTCAAAATTAATGTTTTTGGTTCAAAATTAATCTACTTTGTTCAAAATAAAGATTTTTCGTTTCATGTGAGAGGTGCTTATATTCTTCATTTTACCTGAAAATTCATCTCTTTGGTGAACAATGGAACTATTTTATTGAAAAATCATGTCTTTTATTCTTACTGATTAAAAATGTAGGTTTTTGGTTGAAAATTGAACCATTTAGTACCAAAAATAATCCTTTTGGATTGAAAATATTTGTAAAATCTGTTTTGTTAAAAATTATTCTCTTTTAGTTGAAAGTATTGGTACTTTGTCAAAAACTTAATCTTTCTTAGTTAAAAATCCAACTATTTGGTTAAAAAATTAAAACAATTGAAGAATTCTTTAAGGTAATTTTTTTTACTGCAATTTTAACTATTTCACTTTTAGTAAAAATTTTCTTTCTTCGTTAAAAATTCACGTATTTTGTGAAAATATCGTGGTTTTTTCTGTTTGAATTATAACAAAATATTTGCATTTTTAAACAGGAAATAAGAATTTTCAATAAAATGGTTAAATTTTCCACCAAAAATTTGAACTTTCAACCAAAAATTTAAATTTTCAACAAACAAAAATCTTTTTTAACCGAATTTTCAACTAAATAGTTCAATTATTTACCAAATCATTGAATTTCCAAGCTAGCAAGACGAGTTTTCTACAAAACAGATGAATTTTCATTTTCAACTAGATACATCGATTTTCAACTGAAAAGGGCAAAGTTAAATTGGTAGTTAAAATTGATTTTAAACCCCCCTTCCCCACTAAAAAATAGTTTTCAACAAAATAGGTTAATACTATGTAAAGAAAATGAATCTTCAAATATTAAACTAAACTAAACTAAAACAAACTTATAAAATAAAAGTAAAATAATTTTCAACAAAGTATTTCCACTTTCAATGAAGTTGTTGCATATTTAACAAAAAAGATGAATTTTTAACGAAGAAGTTGAATTTTCTACAAAAAAAGACGAATACTTAAAAAAATAGTTGAATTTTCCAATAAAGAAGATAACTTTTCTATTCACTAAAAAAACGAATTTTTAGCTTAAAAAATTAATTTTAAATCGAAAAAAAAAGAAATTGTCAACAAAAGACAAAAACCTGTAAACAAATAGTAGATATAGTCTTATTGGGTTCTATTAATTCTCTTCACATTAGAGCGAGAAACGAGAAAATTGGGAAAGGGGGAAAAAGGGGAGTTTCTGGAAAATAGGGAAAGAAGAATTTCTTCATAAAAGGGGTAAAAAGGGAAAAATGAGAAAAGAAGTAAAGTCTGTATTTAGATGCTTTATATATTTTTTAAATAAAATCACTAATTTTTATTTTTTCATACATTTCAAAACATTGTAATTACCATCCACATTTTCCGTGTTGAATTTTCAAGCTAAAAGATAACGTTTGTACAAAATTATACATTGGTATTAAAAATTTGTCAATGCAAAATATAGAAATGGATTTTTTTGAAAAATACCGAATTAAAATTCAAAATTTAGAATAATAATTCGCATTTTATTACTATTTGGAAACCACATATAATTTAAACGCCTCTCATTTGCTATCTTCAAGTAAGTAAAACATTATTTCGTGATAACTCAAGTTTTGATATGGCATGCCAAATTTTGATATCTAATTTATTGCAAAAAAAAAATTAAGCCGATATAAATACTAACATAAAATACTATTCAAAAATTTATAAAAAATTTCATCAAGTTTGGTCCATTTTTCGAATTTTAAACCTGCACGTGAAAAACAGGCACATGACAAGTAGGGAGAAATTGAAATTTATATGTATTAAAATCTTCCAGATTGTTTCGAAATTTGAAAAAATCTTGCGCAACATTTTTAAAACTTCTAAATATGCTTGTAAATTTTACGAACTTTTCCCAAATTTTTTTTTTCAATTCTGCAGAATTGCAAAAGTTGTTTACAAATCTTTCAGACACTTTCTTGTCAATTTTTTAATTCTTTTCAAATTTTTAAAAATATTTTTAAATATTATCTTAAAATTAGTTCAAAAGATCTGTATTTTGTTTGAAATTATTTTTAAAACTTTTTGGAAACTTCCAGCTATCTTTCAAGTTGATTAGACCTTCGCTTAACATTTTTGATTAGACTTTCAAAATTAAAAAAATTGCCTCGAAATTGTGAAGATGTTATTTTTTTATTTTTGTAAGCTTTTAGAATATTTTAAAATGCTTTTAAACATTCTTTGAAAATTAATTTTCTGAAATGAAAAATCATTAATAATATGCCAGGAATCATTAAAAAAGTCTTCAATATCTTGAAATCTTGCGAAATTTTAAAAAAACTTATTTTTCAAAATCTTCGAAATTTAACATTGAAAAAATCTTTAGAAGTAATTCTGATTATTCAAAAAAAAATTTTAAATCGTAAGATCATAATTATTTTCCAACATTTAATTATCTTCAACAAAAGCAGCTGATCAAATAAAACACATTTGGCACAGATTTCGTTGGTTCATATTAATTTCATGACATTCATATTCACTCAATAACAATGCAATAAAAAAATTAAAGTCAAATTTAAGTGACGAGTAAATGGAAATCTCATGGAGAAATGGCGTAACTGTTTGATATTCACAGAGATTCTCTGACAAACTTAACGTGATTGCGTTATTATAGCATTGAAGGAACATTCGCGTCTAATAATAATGATTCAAGAAATAATAAGTTCTTTTTTAATTTTTTTTTTTAATTTAGAAAATGTACGAAATTTCGTTCTAGGTATTAAGTAATTAAGCTATGACAGTTCTGCGGCAGCTATGTAGTTCTAGCTACCACCGACAGATGGCACCACTGGCCAATTACTGACAGCCGGTAACTCGGTCAGTAGGGTAGATTCCTGACGCAGATCTCCGACTCGGCCAATAAGGATGGTCCCTGTTTTACCGACCGAACCCACAAGTAACTATATAAAGGGGGCGCATGTGGTATCAGGGATTCTCCAAGTGGTTCGCTTAACGAGGTGGGTCCCTGCAATACCAACCAACCAAGAATCAAATTCTGAGGATTCCCGGAAAATAATCGAAACGTCTGGAAATTTTGACGTGATTTCTGACGATTTCCTATACATCGAAGTTTCTGGAAGGCTTGAATAGAAGCTTTTGCTTTTGAGGTAGATATATCTAAAATCAAATCTTGTTTAATTTGTATTTTAATACAAATTTATTTTAAACAAATCATGAAATGTGTTGCAAGTGAATTTTTAATCGGTGAAAAATGACGTTAAAAAGTGTCAGTTTTTGAAACAACAATACAAGTTACAAAAAAAGATACGTGATAAGAATGTGTTCATCAAAGTCGAAGGAGCTTTAACAGAAAAGAATTCTTGCGCTAGCCGTGTAGCTAATTTCTGACGGTAGTGTGTGAAAGATATAAAAAATTTTAACTACTTAAAAGTTAACAATATTCGACTGTGGAAGAAAATATAAGCACTTTTCATACTGAAAGTTTCAACTTTTGTTGTTTGAAATTGTAATTTTCCAGAATTAAATAATCAAATAATATCCAATTTATAGTAATTTCAGCTATTTAATGTCACAAACAATTGAAAGGAATTTCAAAATATTTCAAAGAATTTGAAATATATTTGAGTGTTATAAAAGATTTTAAATTAGGGAGTTTTTAATTGATTTTACTAATTTAATAGAATTTCAGATAATAACTTGAAGGAATTTTATTAGACTGGGCATATTTTAGGGCATCTGAAAAGAATCCAAGGTATTTTCGGAAGCACTAAAAAGTTTGGAGTGATTTAAAAATATTTTAAATAAATCTTTAGGAAATTTTGAAAGATCGTAAAGAATTTTCAAGAGTTCTAAAAAGTGTTTTCAAAAGTTTTTAATGAACTTGAAATATTTTAAGGCATTTTTAAATATTAGGAGGTATTTTGTAGGTAGATGTATTAATAATTTCAAGGGATTTTAAAGGATTAGGAGAGGTTTAGAGAATTTGAAAAGAATATAAGGCCTTTTCAAAAGATTCACAAAATTTTAAGGAATTAACTTTTTTTTTGAATCCTTGAAAACTTTTAGAGTACTTTAAAAGATTCTAAGGAATTTTGAATTGGCTTCAGTAATTGACCTGATTTCAGATGATTTAAAAATATCCTGAATCATTCTCGAAAGCTTTAAAAAGATTCAAGTGATATTGAAGATTTCAAAGAACTTGAAAGATTTTGGGGAATTTTTAAAGATTCGCAGGAATTTTGTATTTATTTCAATAATTTGAAGAAATTCCAAAGGATTGGAAATATTATAGGGTATTTTGGAGCAATCTAAGGCATTTTCAAGAGATTTATATAATTGCAATGAATTTCAAAACATTTTGAAGGATTTGAAATGTTTTACGGTATTTCAACAGATTCGAGGGAATTTTCAATTGATTTCAGTAATTCAATTGGATTTCAGAGGATTTAAAAAATATCAAGTGATTTTAAAATATTTCAACTGATTATATATTTCAGGAAAATATTTGAGGGAATTTCAGAAGATTCCAAGGAATTTTTAAAGAATTGGAGCATTTTAGAGTATCTCAAAAGAATCCAAGGTACTTTCGAAAGATTTCAACAATTTGAAGAAATTTCAAAAAAATTTAGAGGATTTGAAAAATTTTAGAGTTTTCTAAAAGATTGCAAGGATTTTTTATTTGATATGAGGAAGTACTTGAGGATTAGAGATGAGAAATGGAGAAAGGAGGTGAAAGAGCTGAGGGAGAAAGGAGAAGGATGAGAGAGGGAGGTGGTGTCGGTAAGGAAGGAAAACGAAGCTAAAATGAAGCAGATGGGAGAGAAGATTAGAGTGTGAAAGGAAACGACGGAAAAAAGGCTAGAGACGGTGGAGGGCGGATAGGGAAAGGATAAGGGCAATGGACTTGAAAATCAAGAGAAAAGAGAAGGCAGACAGGAGAAATAATATTGTGTTAAGAGGGTTGAAGCTAAAGATCGGAGAAGAAGGGGAGGGTTTGGAAGCGCTGCGACAGGGCATAGGGAGGGTTAAAGGCAAGGTATGGAAAGTTAGGCTGAAACAGAAAAAGAAAAAGGCAGTTGTGGTTGTGGAATTGGAGAGCTGGGAATAGGAGTTAGAGGTCATGCGAAATAAAAATAGAATAAAGGATAAAGGAGTTTTCATGGATCACGACTTGACGAGGAAGAAAAGGAAGGTGCAGAGAATGATCAACGACAGGGCTAGAAGGGAGAGTAGCGAAGGGAGAGCGGCGAAGGTAGAGTATTGTAAAATAAAAGTAGATGAGAAAATGTGAGCGTGGGACCAGGAGAAAGAGGTGTTGAAGGAAGTGCGAGGGAATTTTGAGGGGTTCTAAGGGAATGAATGCAGGATAGAGGCTAGGCGGTGGCGAATGGTATGGCAATATGGGACAGAGAGGGAGAATACACATATGTAAGTAAGGTAAGTGTGGAAGGAGATGGAAAGATTTGCAGTAGAAGGGAGGGTAGATTCAGACCATCAGCCATTAGGTATGTGGATGAGGGGGGGAGCGGCGTGAGACAAGGTGGGGAAGAAGTGTTGATGGGGGAGATGGTGAGCTGGACGAGGGAGGCGATAGAGAAGTATAAGGAGCAGATAGGAGGGTATGCTTCAAAAGGAAGTGGGTGGAAGAGGCATGAAAGTATTTGAATGACAAAGTGAAGGGGTGTGTGCAAAAGAAGGTATTCAGAAACAAGAAGAAAGGAATGGTGAAGCCGTGGTGGGATCAGGATTGTAGAAAGATGAAAAGGAAGGTAAAGAGGAAGTGCAGGAAGTGGGAAGAGAGAACTGCGAAAAGGAAAGAATGGTTAGAAATAAGGAAGGGGATTAGATTGACGAGTAAGAAGAAAGAACAGGAAAAGGTGAAAGATCTTCAATAGAAGTTGGAACGTGTTATGACAGAGGGGGAAGTGTGGAAGATAATAAATAGGTTTGGGAAGCGTAGATTGGAGATAAGTGAGAAGATAGGGAAAAGGGGAAACATCTTGAAATGGACTTGGAAAGTTTTAAGACAGAGAGGGAAGTATGGAAGATAATGAACAGGTTTAGGAAGCGCAGAGTTGGGATAAGCGAGAAGATAGGGAGTGAGAAGTGAAGGGAGTTTTTTGAAGAATCCTTTGAGAGCTGTCATTTACGGAAGAGAGATGTTGGGATTAGAAGAACAAGGGAGGCAGAGGGGGAGGAGCTGACAGACAGAGAGATAGAGAAACATATCAGGAAGTTAAGAAGGTCAAAGACAGCAGGGCTGGCCGGGGTACAGAACGAAGCGTGGCTGTTTAGTAGACAATAGGTTAGGGGCCGGCTGAAGGAGGTAACGATGAAAGTGTGTAGGGAAGGGATTCCCAGGAGGGTGTAGAGAGGGATTGATAGTGCCACTGTATAAAAAAGGAGATAGGGATGGGCAGGGAAATTGTAGAGGGTTAACGCAGACGGGATTTAGGGCGGATGGGAGCACTATTGAAAAAAGCTTCGTTCTGCAGCACTTGGTGAATAGAGAATTAGGAAAGAAGGGAGCGAAAGTGTACGTCATTTTTGTGAATCACAAAGGCGCGTTTTTTCGGTGGATAGGGGGAGGTTATGGAAGGTGCTTGAGGACAGAGGCCTGATTGGAAATGTAAAGGAGGTATATGAACAGACGAACGATAGGGTGCGAGGAGGGCAGGGCAATTCTGAGGGTTTCTGGATGAATAGGGGGTTGAGGCAAGGGTTATGGTTATGGCAAGGTTATGGTGTTCAGGAAAGGAGGTGGAAGGGATAAGGGAGGTGAGGCGAAGCGAGCAAGGCAAAGCGATAAGAGCGAGCGGTCTTAGAGATAAGGTGTGGATGGATGTTAGTTTTTAAGGGTTATTTTCAAGAAAGTTCGGTAAAAAAATGTAAGTGTAATCAAGTCAATTTTCTAAGGCCAGCAGGCCGAAAAGTAAACGTTTATCTATCTATCTATTAAAATAAATTTTTCAGATTGTATAATAAAATTTTTTAAATTGTAAAATAAAAAAAAATTACGTGTTCGATTTGGGGAAAATCAGTGAAAGAGTAGAATATTATAGGTAATTTTGTTTGATTCTAAATCAATTATTACAAAAAATTACAATAAATTGACAAGTTTTCCGTGTCACTAATATACCTTGCTGACTGTATAGGTGACATGGAGTGATTGTGAGGTTTGTCTCGCTTTCACTGGAATATCTGGAAGAGTGAAAATGAAACCAACGCTCAGTTTTCACAGAGGTTTGATTTGAAAGGAGGCAAACATGATACATGGTTTGTGTTGATTTCTCAAAATTCTACAATTAGTTTCTTTTGTTTCGGGACGATTCTTATATTTCACAAGTCAGGTATACCATACGCGACACACCCCATATTTTCACAGAATCCACAATTGATCGGAACCGCCTCAGGAAAAGACTACTAATTCTACACCACAGCGGCTGCGCCCGTCTTCAAAAATATCTGCACTAGTATTCACCCACAATATTTTTGTAGTAAACGGGGAAAATCGGACTAAAACCTGTGTATAGTACAGCGGACTCAAAATTAACAGTATACAGAATATTGTGTGCGTAAGAATGCGTGATGTCTGAATGTGGATAATATGTAGGCTAAATTTTGATTTTAATTGAAGATTAAAGCTACGAAATGTTTAAACTATCAACTATATCTGTAAATGTAACGCACTACCAAAGTGCTAGTGATATTGATTTTTAATTGTGTGGAATACCATGTCATATGCCTCTTGGTATCTTGTCCAGATTAATCTTCTGCTATCATCAATGGTTGATTGTCCGCTATATATTTTTTGGGCTTCAGCACGTTGTAACCTGGCTATTACTTCGTTTGCTCTTAAGTATGCAGTGCGGTGTGCATGTCCTTCTACAAATGGATCGTCTGCTGTCTGCGTGTGTATACGAGCAATGGTTTGTTGTGTCTGAATAAGTATCCAACTACAGCCAACACCCAATTTATCAAATTCATTTTCATGCAGAGTTAACCATTGGTTAAGAGTTGTGTCAAATACCAAACGTTCTGCATGTTCTAGCGTGGGAAACAATTTACGTAGCGGTTCAATATAATCATACCTCTGGTGTAAACCAGCATATGCTCTGTCCACTCCATCTCCCCCCCATGCGAAGATGACGTGAGCCCTTGCCATGAACTCGGGGCGTGCATGGTTTGGACGATGCAGAATGTGATTACCTATTTGTGTGAATGCAGCAGTCCTTGTAGTTTCGAGATTCATGAACATTTCGACAGGAGGAAGGTGACCGTCTCGCCTGTATTCAGGAAATAATAGCGCTAAAGTCGTCTGTCCTGGCTGCTCGGATTTTATTAGTCCTGTAAGAAGGAACAGAAACAGGCGAATTTTAATATTTATGATTAACATAATATATACTAGAATATTCAAATATAGGAACGAGAAGGACAGAAAAAAGAAAGGAAACAAAATTTTTGTGTCACCCAATTGTTCAATTAAAATGTAAAAAGATCTTCAAATTCATTAATTTATTTGGTCAAAATTGAAGCTCCTGTGTTTCCGTTCGCTTTTCGCGTACTTCAGTCTCTTGATTTTTTTTTCTAATACCCAGTTTCATAGTTTATCAAGGTGCGTCAGTTTGAAATTTTATCAATATACCTTTCCGCTTGGAATTGTTGCGATTAAATGGAAATCCTTCAGTTTGATTTACAATATAAAATTCTCGTCACGTTAGATCGACACAACCATGATTTTCATCTGACTTGAGGACCATTAAAAATTAGTTGCAGTGTCACCGATTCATTCTACTTGAAGTTCCTGCAAAGTTTCTTTCTTCTATACAGGCAAATAGGTTGCAAATATAAAAATTATAAGAATAGCATCATTTTCTTCTATGCGCTTTAAATATTTAAGAGTCTTTAATTGCAAATACTCAAAATTGATTAAATGTAGACTGAAAATCGTCGAAATTAAAGCATTACTTATATTAAATCATGAAAATTGTGAAATTTTTAATTGTAAATCTTTAAAGGTGAGTTTCTTTCATATTTCGTCAACTTGGCAGATTTAGGATTGAAAAAACGACTTTTCAAGAAACATTTAAAATGAAATTTGGCTTAAAATATGAAATTTAAAGAAGGTAGTAATGAATAATGTCATTCAAGTGCTTGAGAGTGAGATGTTATCAAAAATGACCTCAAATTTTCGTAAATCACATGTCGGAATCATAAGATGATTTTTCCACCTCAAACCTCTGTCAACATAAAATTATGTCGGCAGTGATTATGAGTGACTTAAGTCACTCGATGAGAAAAATTGTCTCACCATCCACATGTCGACTATTGGCATATTCGCACTGTCACACTTTACAAATCCTGGTTTTAGTAAAATTCTAGTAATTTCAAATACCGTTGAGCCCTTCTTTATACTCTTAGAACACGTGTAAAATAATAAACTCAACAATAGGTTATGTTTACTGTTTACCCTCTCAATAGTTAGCGGCCATATCGATTCCCCCATAAACTTGAGAACCGCGCTACTCAGACTGAAGTACTTCTGGCAATCCGCTGAACCAGCCAGATTTTCCCGCGAAAATTCAAAAAGTATACTTTTTAAACATTGAAAAGAATATTCAAACTTATTTGAAAAAAACTTTCCTTCCGCAATTACACTATTTTTTTGTGTTCTTTTAATTTTACTAGAAAAAGAATGTTTGAAAATATGCAACAAATACATTTCTTAATTTTGGATAATTGAAAAAAAACATTTGATAGGTCATTTATTAGGTTCAAAAGCTGTATAATGATTTTAAAAAAATTTAAAAATTGAAGATTGAAAAAAAAAATATTTCGAAGCTTTTTAAAAGTTATGAAAGGTTTTAAGAAAATACAAAACTTTTCTTAAGAATTCTAAGAATTTTTTTAAGACTTTTTAATTTAAAAAAATTAATTTCCAACTAATTTTTCAAAAAATTTCAAGATTTCTAAAAATGTCGACAAAAGTTTGGACGCATTTTTTTGTTTGAAAGATTTTTTTAATGTGAGAAGTAATAGCATTGAGCTTGAAGTAGGAATTTAATCTTTTCCGGGCAAACATGTAAATGTTCTGTTTGAAAATTCTACTATTTGGTTTCAAATTAATTCTTATGTTGAAAATTTATATTTCTTGATTAAAACGTGTACGTAGGTCCGTCAAGATTGCACCTCCAGGATAAAAATTCCCAAATTCCTCTGTATCAAAATCTTCAACTTTGTTTGGGATGCTTTTGGGCTACACTGCCGATTTTTGGACTCCACAAATTTTTGCTGAAACTTCAAGTTTGGAGCGGATGTGCTGAATTGAGACAAGCCAGCACTTCCCCAATAGCAAAATTTTTTTAATTAAATTTCAAATCCGCCAAAATTTTGGGATTAAAATGTTCCTTCTCCGGTTTAATGTAGTTAATTAATAGCTGGAAACAGCCTTTCTTTTTTTTTTCTAAACTCAAAACTGAAACAGTTATGCACCTTTCTAGGAGTCAAAATTTTAGGTTTTTTGGGACGCGCTGATCTTTGACAAAGAGTTTTCTTGAACATGGTATTTTTAGAGCGCTTTTTTTATACGTACATACGTTTTATACGTTTTATACGTAAAAAATAACATTGAAAATAAAAAATTTTAATTTTTGAACAAACAACACAAGCTACCAAAAAAATTGTCAGATAATAGTTGCTCACCCAAAAAAGAAATACAAATTTGTTATTAGTGATTTTTTGATAGAATGCATGCATAGTCTTGCCATTAATCTAAGAATAAAATTTTCAAAAAGTTAACAATATTAGAAAAAGGATTCAAGGTACGGAGAAAACGAACAAACAGAAATTGTTCGCACGAAAATAGGCTGCAAATTGGTTAAAATTACTTTTCAATAGGATTTCATTGTAAAAAATAACATGAAGAATAAAAAAAAAAAAAATTTTGGAAAAAAGACTGAAGATACGAAAAAAATTATCCTTAGCACTAAAAAGTGTTGAGTGATTTTCAAATATTTAAGAAAATTCTTTATGAAATTTCAAAAGATAGCAAATATTTTTTAGAGTTCTAAAAAGTTTAAAGTGATTTTAAAAGATTTTAAAGAACTTGAAATATTTCTAAAGGATTAGGAGAGTTTTTGAGAATTTCAAAAGAATCTGAGGCATTTTCAAAAGATTTACATAATTTGAAGGAGTTTCAAAACATTTCAGAGGATTTGCAAACTTTTAGAGGATTTCAAAATACTCCAAAGAATTTTCAATTGATTTCAGTAATTTAATTGATTTCAGAAAATTTGAAATATTTTACATTATTTTAAAAATTTCCATGGCATTTTCGAAAGCTTTACAAAATTTAAGGAATTAACCTTTTTTTCAAGTCTTTGAAAACTTTCAGAGTTGATTCTAAGGAATTTTCAATTGGTTTCAGCAATTTAACTGATTTCAGATGATTTTAAAAGATTCTGAGTCATTTTCGAAAGCTTTAATTTTTAATTATACTGATTATTTATATAATTTGAAGAAATTTCAAAAAAATTTAGAGGATTTGAGAACTTTTAGAGTTTTCTTAAAGATTACAAGGATTTTTCATTTGATTTTATGAAATCAATTGAATAATTGAATTCACTATTTGATTTCAGAGTTTTGAATGTTTTAGAGAATTTCAAAAGATTCCAAGACATTTTCAAGACATTCAAAAAGATTCAAGGAATTTTAAAAAAGTTTTAAGGAATTCAAACCAGAAAACCAGAAATGGATTTATGAAACGTTTTTGTATTATTACTTATATAACACATGTGGATTTAAGAAATAAAATTCATAATTTATGCTTTCAGTCATTTTATAGAAAATATTTTACATACATACATGCGATACGTTACAAAAATTGTTTGAAAAAAAACTAAGAACAGATTTCAGCAGAAGGAAAAAAAAAATTTTAGTTCAATTCAGCTTTTATAAGAAAGAGAATGTAACGTTTATAAAGGCCTGGAAAGTTCTATCGACAGAATAATTTTCATTGTATAATACAAGAATTTACTCATTCGTACGTGCCGAGCATAAAGACAACTTACAAATTTGTTATCATATTTCCTAAAAACTAAAAGATTGGTAATTACTGCCATTATTATGTGTATCATTCATTTTTTTTCAATTTTGTAGAACTCATATAACAATAAAAATTAATATTATTCGTAGCATTTATCAAATTGAAATTTATATACTCATATACATGTTATAACGAACAATTCACAATTTATTTTAGAAATAACATTTCTTTTAATTTATAAAATAGAAAAATTTATTACGGGAACATAATTTACGAATAAGTTAAGTGTTAAAAAAATTTAAGGGCCATTTATAATAAATTAGATTATAATTATACTCCCAATTTTTTTCCATATGATAAAGATGACAGAATTTACATACAAATAAAATATAAGAAATCCATTACTCTTCTAACAGAGAAAAAAAAAGAAAATTTTCCTGATTGAAAGCTACAAACATCATTCTGTGGTGCCTTCTAATAATTTTATACAAATATTTTGTAACATTAATTAAATATAAATAACATAGAAAAAAAGGTATTTGGTTCTTTTTCATAATAAAATAGTTAATATCTCTATTCTCCTTCGCGCATCTCCAACGTGAAAGAAGACAAACAATTTTAGATCGTACCTACTGTGTAAATTGTTAGTCGACAGAAATGAAAATTTGCCATATCATGTCGCTTAGATTCTATTTGAAGAGACTGGATTTTTATCAATTATGGTCAATGAATAAATTTCAAATTCATTGTAAAAATCTAAAATTTAGATTCAGTAAATTGTTATAAATCTAAATTTTCTGAGTAGTGTTGAATAAAAACGTTATGAAGAAGAATGTGATAAATACATTATCGAATAAAGTGACTTATTGTTGGATAAAATGTATTGAAAATTATACAAATATTTTCGACGATCTGAGATAAGAGGCGTGAATAAAGCAATGCTAACTGTGTCAAGTGTAAATAATTCTAGTTTCCTCATTTTGAAGGAAAATGACTTGTAAATAGGTTACCTTGGTGAGGGTGACGTACCTTACTTACAGGTATCGCGATCAGCTTCTTATTGCATCAATAAAGATAAAAATAATTCACGATCCCCTTCTCTCATTAAACTTTTCGAGTCGTCTTAAGAAATGGTTGAAAAATCATCTCTTTTGACAGAAATTTGATTCCTTTCTGTTAAAAATGCCACTGCTTGGTCGAAAATTTATTAGTGACGGTTGAGGATTCAACTATTTGTTTGAAAAGTTCATCTTTTTGGTAGAACAAAACTATTTTCGATTCAAAATAAAAAGTTAACTTCACTTTTTAGTCAATTATTAATCATTTTAGATAAAAATTAATTTCATTGGTTGCAAATATTACCCTTTCACCGAAAATTCGTATCAATCCACTTAGGTCTAAATTATACTATTTTGTTTTAAATTAACTTTTTGTTTAAAATTAATATGTCTTGGTTCAAAGACGTATGCGATATCCCGTAACTACATCTTTTGAAGAAAAGGATATACGATATGATAAACAATAGTTTCTTATTAATAATAATTTTATATTTTAATTTGAAAATTAAGTAACAAAAAAGAGAGAATAATCACTTTTTTCTAGTATAATTAATGTTATAGATATGATATTATATTATTATATATTTACCAATAGAATCCAGGAAAATGGAAACAGCCAGGAATAGAGTCCTGGTAGTGATCTTCATTCTTCTTATTATACTCGATGACAGTAGATGATGCTGATTTACGGAGAGAATGATTTTTCTACAAGATGCATCTGTATATATACTAGTGGGCTCTCCACATACCACGAAAACGATTTTGATTTCGTGACTCCCCCTTTCTCACCTCCTGCTCCACCGGCCCGAAAAATTCTTCACGTGTTATGGGGACGGCAACTGACACTTGTGGCCGCTAGGGTCGCTAGTGCGCGTGGAGATACACAAGATGACGGTTCCAACGGTGGTAACGTCTGCTTTTCGAATTATATCATTCCTTCCTAACGCAGCGTTGAGGTGTTAGCTTGAAGCACTATTTTCGAAATGCCAGGTGTGCAAGTGTAAGAATAAAGAAGCAAATCGCTTTTCAAATAACATGAAACTAAGCTGAGCTTGCAAATCGCCGTCCCCAGATGGGTGGCGAATAATTGCTATCTCACTCGACTTTATGATTTGAAGCTACGAAAACAAAAACACGTTTATTTAAGAATTTCATGAGACGCTTGATTCTATCCCTCATCATATGTGTACGTCTAGAACAAACAGCGATATTTGAAAAATGATGTCAACATATGCTTATAGTTTAAGGAAAGGTTCTAGGAACAGAGATCTTTATTGGCTTGACTTAATCTCTTCCAAAGCATAATTATTGCACATATTTGTACGATAGATTCATGTGACACCTTCCGAACCCAAAAACAGGTTTTCGTGAATGAGTCTGTCTTTCTGTGTGTATGTTTGCATTTATGTATTGTAACGGGGTTTTTGGAGAAAAACTCGGAAAGATGTAAGGCAACTTTCCGGGGTTTGGCCGAAGCGCTCGGGCGTATTTAAATCGCGCTTTACGCTCGGTTCCTCTAGATTTTTGAACTTCGTGTTCGACTTCGATGAAAAGAAAAAGTTTATTTGCAAATATTATAAACTTATCAAAACCTCTACATATGAAGTGATTGTTAAATTTGTTTTTATTTTAGACTGAAAAGGAGCTTTAATTACTCAAGGTTCTATCGACCTTCAGGAACACATTCTCATCCAGAAACTCGCGCTTCGCGCTCGACATTTTATTTGAAAATCATTTGAACCTTGCGTTCCACGCTCGGTTCTGTGCACCGTATGATAGAAACAAAAAAGTTTGAGCGCACTTACGGCGCGCGATTTGGTCGTCGCGCTTCGCGCTCCGAAATACACTGATCGCGCACTTTGTGCTTCGTGTTATATGTTCTTCATATACAAATTACTAAATTTGTATTTGATTTCAAATGAAAAATAATGATATAATTTGATTATAAATAATATTGATTATATATTTGATTTTTTATTTTCAATACTGTTTTTTACGCAATCAAAATTTGAATTTTTAAATTTTTCAAAGAATTCAAAAATTTGTTATGAAAATATTATAGGGTGTTCAAAAAGCAACGGTTTTCTCCTCTTGACTTTTTTTCATATCGTGCGTTTTTCAGCTTAAATTGTTCATTTTCGTATGTTTTTTGGAATTTCGAAAAAGCTATAACTCCAGTATTTTTTTTATCGCGAAAAGTCATGAGCGTATTTTGTTCGTCATTTTGCGTACTACTAATAACCGTACATAGCGTTTTCAAATCTTCAAAAAAAGGGGTCTCAAAAATTTTCAAAATTTGCTCACTTTTTGAATTTTCATCCAAAATAGCTGGTTAACGAACGTGTCCTTTCTTTGTAGGTCATAAGAAAGTGTGCCAAAGCACAATCCAATCTGATCAATCTTTCGAAAGTTATCGTGCCTACACGATACAGACAGACGGACGGACAGACAGACATACAGACACATTCGTAAAAATAGTTTTTTTGTAACGCACGCACGAAATGTTCGCTTTTCGAGGCATTTATTGCGTGCGGGAAGTGACCAATTCCAAAGCCGTGGTAAAAAGCAGTTATAAAAACACTTTTTCTAGCTGCTGCGCTTGCGCTCTTTGAGCAAGATTACTTTTTCTAGCTGCTGCGCTTGCGCAGTTCCAGCCAGATTACTTTTTCTTGCTGTGGCGCTTGCGCATTTCGATTCAGATTTACTTTCCACACGGAAAAAATTTATCCGTAAAAAAGTCACGAACTAGTAGCTAGGTCTCGGATATGAGAAAAATTCATCGGATATTTATATATTTTCGTAAATAACCTGCGAACTTTGAGAAAGATTGACGAACTCGATGTGAAAATTCTAAAACGGTTCATCACTTTTTTTTTACGTGAATAATTACAAAAATATTACGAGTGATTAGGAAAAGATTCTCAGGGCACTCACGAGCTTGCCCGACAAATCTGGGAACTCGAAACTAAGTCTCCCTGTACGTGGCCCACGCACACACGCGCGGTGCGTGTGTGCGCTCGTATGTGTGCCTCGAGCTCGTCGGATGAGTGGCTAGAAGTTTTATAATACCTATTTTGTTTGGCCTCGATGGCTGCGCGTGTTTACGCACTCCTGGTTTTATGTTTAGAAACTGGTAGGTCAGCAGTGTTTGAGGTTCGAATCTTCTGAGTTGCGAATTTATAAATTAATATAAAATTAAATCGCACAAATAAAATTTTTCCTCTTTTCATTTCAGTCTGAAATTTTCAGGAACTGTTCGTAGGAAATTCGAACTGTTCGTAAGAAACTTCGAAATTTATCCATATATTTCTCATAGAAATAAGGATTTAATGTTTCATTTTTTTATCTCGTATCCGAGACCTAGCTACAAGTTCGTGACTTCTTCACGGATAAATTTTTTCCGTGCAGGATTGCTGTAATAATAACCTCACTTCATTATGTTTTGACGCTTGAGAGACTGATTTCGAGTAGTGAATAGTGATTGGACAAACTCGAAGTGATAAGTTAACATAAATGATTGTTAATTTACCATCAATTACCGATAAATTACCGAAAATTTTAGAAATTTGTGGATACATGAAATTTCCGGTGATTTAGCAATTTTCCATAAATTACCGGAAGTTTAGAAATTTTCCATAAATTTTTGGAATCTTTGCAAAAAGCTTTGGATACCTGAAATTTCCGATGATTTAGCTACATCTCATAAATTTCCGGAAATTTTGGACATTTTTCCATTTTCCGAAAATTTTCGGATTTTTCCCAAAAACCTTTGGATGCCTTGAATTTTTGGAAATTTTCGGTAATATACAAATTCACGATAAATTTCCGGAAATTTTTTGTAATTTTACCATAAATTTCCAAAAGTTACCATAAATTTCCAAAAAATTTATATAAACTCATTTGTCCATGAGTATTTCCGAAAAAGTATGTATGGTGTCGGTGTCGTCGCTGAACACTAATTTGACAGCTCGTAAACATCGAGAAGACGATCCAGAGCATCGACAATCGACCAGAAACCAACCCAGCGGACAATGTTATATAACTGTGATGTAACAGTTCTAGAACGGAAAATAACAGGTTCTGTAACAGGTTAAGAACATACTTAGACCATGGTCCGAGTAATGTCCCCAAATGGATGTAGCAGTTCTATAACGCTGTTACAGAACCATGTTCTGTCAGAGATCTGTAAAAATTCTGGAACAGCGTCATATGTAGAAAAATATATTTAGAACAATTTAGGAACAGTGTTAAAAAAAAATCTGCCCGCTTGGCGGGCACATTCTCATGGCGCGCTTCGCGCGCGGCTCGCTTCGCTCGCAAGTTTGAGCGCGCCTAGGGCGCGCGACTGTTGGATCTCGCGCTTCGCGCTCGATTATGTATTCACCTCGCGCTACGCGCTCGGGCGTATTTGCATCGCGCTTTACGCTAGGCTCCTCTAGATTTTTGAACTTCGTGTTCGACTTCGATGAAAAGAAAAAGTTTGTTTGCAAATATTATAAAATTATCAAAACCTCTACATATTAAGCGATTGTTAAATTTGCTTTTATTTTAGACTGAAAAGGAACTTTATTTACTCAAGGTTCTATCGACCTTAAGGAACACATTCTCATCCAGACACTCGCGCTTCGCGCTCTATATTTGATTTGAAAATCATTTGAACCGTATGATAGAAACAAAAAAGTTTGAGCGCACTTACGGCGTGCGATTTGGTAAATACACTGAGCGCGCACTTTGTGCTTCGTGTTATATGTTCTTCATATACAAATTACTAAATTTGTATTTGATTTCAAATGAAAAGTAATGATATAATTCAGGCATTGTTTTTTCAAAAATTTGATTTTTTTTACTGTCAATGTTATTTTCACGAATAAAACAAAAACCACGCATCCTATCGAAACATAAGTCACAATAAATTTGTACCTCTTCCTTGGATGAACAAATTTTGTTTCGGTCATTTTTTCGTAGCTGGTAATATTCGTCTGAAAATTTGATTTTTCTATTTTCAATGCTGTTTTTTACGAATAAAACAAAAACTACGCGTCATATCAAGAAGTGAATGATAAGAAATTTGTAGATCTTTTTTAGGTGCACAATTTTGGTAAGATGACTTTTTCTGGTATCTTGCATAGTTTTACAGCAAAATGGCTTTTTTGATTTTTCATTAATTTTTTGTGCAATCAAAATTTGAATTTTTTATTTTTCGAAAAATTCGAAAAGTTGTCATGAAAATATTATAGGGTGTTCAGGAATCAACGTTTTTCTCCTCTTGACTTTTTTTCATATCGTGCGTTTTTCGGCTTAAAATGATCATTTTCGTTTGTTTTTTGGAATTTTGAAAATGCTATAACTCCAGTAATTTTTTTTTTATCACGAAAAATCATAAGAATATTTTGTTCGTCATTTTTCGTACTACTAATAACCGTACATAGAATTTTCAAATCTTCCAAAAAAGTGGTCTCAAAAATTTTCAAAATGTGCTCACTTTTTGGATTTTCATCCAAAATAGCTGGTTAACGAACTCGTTCTCTATTTTTCGGCCATAAAAAAGTGTGCCAAAGCTCAATCAAATCTGATCATTTTTTCGAAAGTTATCGTGGCTACAGACAGACAGACAGACAGACAGACAGACAGACTACAGACAGACAGACACCTTCGTAAAAATCGTTTTTTCTGACTCAGGAGGTCTCAAAACGTGGAGATTTGATGAAAACCGACTATGTCAAATTTTACATAAAACCAATACCTTCTCATTAGAATGAGAATGTAATAACCATGTTCTGTAATAATGCCGTAACACATATGTAACAGTGTTACGATGTAAATGTGTTCTGTAATCGTTCTGCAACAATTCTGGAACAGCGTTATATGTGAAAAAGTATTTTTAGAACAATTTAGGAACAGGGTTACAGAGTAACATTGTTCTGTAATAGTGACTTCACACATATGTAACAGTCTTACAATGTAAATTTGTTCTGTAATCGGTCTCTAACAATTCTGGAACAGCGTTATATTTCAAAAAGGATTTTTGGAACAATTTAGGAACAGGGTTACAGAGGAACATTGTTCTGTAATAGTGCCGTCACACATATGTAACAGTGTTACGATGTATATGTGTTTTGTAATCGTTCTGTAACAATTCTGGAACAGCGTTATATTTCAAAAAGGATTTTTAGAACAATTTAGGAACAGGGTTACAGAGGAACATTGTTCTGTAATAATGCCGTAACACATATGTAATAGTGTTACGATGTAAATTTGTTCTGCGATCGTTTATATTTTAAATAGCACAATTGCGCTATCGAACCGCTTGAACGTTCATGAAAAAAACTCGGCTATGCTTTTTCGCTGAAAAAGCCAGGGTAATCTCAGGAATATATTCATTATTTTTTGATTTTAGACATTGTCCCCTATTGTCGGCGTATTCTTATCCAGTTCAAGTAACTGACTGCACCCGACCGTAGCTCGTAGGTACAACTCTGATCTTAGATCGTTACAGAACAGTATGCCATTTATGTTCCATTTCTGTAACACGTGTGACATTCTAGTGACGTAACAGTTCTATCACTCTGTTCTATATCAGTTACATTACCGAATTTCAGATCTGTTACATATCCTTGCAGTAACAGCGTTACAGAACAATTTGACCTTTATGTACCGTTCTTGGAACACCTGTGACATTCTAGAGACATAACAGTTCTATCACTTTGTTCTATATTAGTTACATAACAGAATTCCAGAACTGTTACGTATCCCTAAAGTAACAGCGTTACAGAACAGTGTGCCCTTTATGTTCTGTAATTGTTTTGGCACCCGATTGTAACAATTTTATGTATGAATGTTCTCCTTTTGTTATGTAACATTTACAGAACATGTCCGCTGGGAAGGAGTCAGCACGCGAGGATGGGACTCAACCGACACGGCGAAGCAGTCCCGCGCAAGTACTGAGAGGGCAGCACCATCCAGTTACCATTACATCCAGCGATCACGCTCCACCGGTTAAGGGGGGAGACCGAAGTCGGCGGCCATGTTTCGCCGTCGACGCAAGACAAGCAGCGCCGATACCAGCGGCGAGTACCAGCACCAAGTCGATCGCCGGGTGAGACTCAACCAACCCTGCCAGGCCAGTAGTATAGCTATGACAGTTCTGTGACACTTTGGTCGGTAAAACAG
>CAKNYM010025345.1:0-24189 GCA_932195095.1 Andricus curvator
AGAAGTAGTAGTAGTAGTATACCATTAAGCCATTTCCCTTTCAGGGTAGGCGTGACACTACCCGATTCGGGTAGTGTTTCTAGGTAGATAGTTTTCTTGTAATTATAAATAACTACAAGTGTGGGCTCACCACACCCATGCTATGCCAACAGCACGCAGTATTCTCGAATGGTCACCCATCCAAGTACTAACCGCGCCCAACGCTGCTTCACTTCAGAGATCTGACGAGAACTGGTTTTTTCAGCGTGGCATGGCCGTTGGCCTATAGATGAATAAATTTAAATAACATAGATGTTTTGAATAGTCTCATAATAATTAAAATATTGATATAAAATGTGTTAAAAACACTGAAACTCAATTTTTTGTATACAATTTGAAAATCAAAATTTTTGTTGTAAAAATAGCTGGTAAAAAACGAGAATCTCGTTACGATCGATCGTTTTCTTGAGAATCTCGATCGAATAAGACGAGACGATATTAGAGTATCGTAATGGCAAACCGAGATTAAGTAAATTATCGATCGATTCTCGTATCGTCTCGCTCGAATGCAGCACTATAGGTGCTCTCGGAGGTGCGAAACTATCACTGGTTCGTAACCTTAAAGCCATACCCGCGAGCCAAAAATATGCCAAGGCACTTGCGAGATGGATGCAGAAAGCTGTCATCCTTGGGTCCCTTCGTGTCCTCAAGACACACGAGGGTTTCGCCGGCCTGTCGTTGTGATTTCGTCGTTGCCTATGACCACCCATCTCACGGTGGTGAGACATGGCCGTGGGTGTGATTTACCGCGGTGCTACTGGGGGCTATTGACATTTTTTGGATGGCAGTTGCTCTTAGTGGGACCCTGCGTTGGTTGTTTAACTTTTTTTTCAAATTATATATATATATATATATATATATATATATAGGTTATATGTAGCCTAATACATATAATCTATATATTATATATAATACAAGTTATTAATATTATAATAGAATCAATATTATTAACATTAATATTGTTTGTTAATGTTAATGCAATTCTAAATACTAAATATTAACATTACATCTCGTTATTTGTGGCGCGCGATTCAATATAAGAAGTCCTTACTCGTGATTGGTGCGCAGTACCCGTGTCGCGGGGTGCGCGAACAAATCAGAGAAATCGCTTGGTTGGGATTGGCGCGCTGTACCTGTTGTGCAGGGCGCGCGAGCCAATCGTAAAATCGCAAGTTCTATGAATATAGATTTTTGGTTTTAAATAATTCTAAAAGTTCAAACGTTCCATCTAACTTGCCATATCCAAACTTGCCTTACTTAATTTAATTATAAAACTTTTCTGTGAGGTACTGATAAGTGATCAGTTTATGAGCATCTTACGAGAAAATTCTAAATGTTGGGATCTACTCTACTCAGAGGCAAGCCTGGTGCAGGAAAATTAGATGATGGCCTTAGAATAATGTGACTGGGACAAAGCAAGGCTCGTCGAGGTGAGAGTTGGGAATTCAGATCGGCGAAGCTAATATTTGTGTGAATCACAAGTAATAATTCTCAAGATTCGGAATTCTCAGCTCTCCCTTTTTGTATATTGAAGATGTATAACTGTAGATGTAAAACGAAGAATATAGTTCCTATTTACATAATACAAAGGAGTAAAAGAGGAAGCTTTCCGAGAAGTGGGAAAAACGGGAAATGCAGAGAGAAAAGGGAAAGACTGTGATCCGTGCACTACTTATATTCATATTTGAAATTTAAATTTCTAACATAACAGTAAAATGTTTATTAATGGTTTCCTCGTTCAAACAATAATGTTTTTAAAATAGGAATATCATGGGCATTTCAAGTTATAATTATAATTTTCATCAAAAGTGAATAAAATAAAAAATTACCTCACTTCGTCTGCTGATTACTCAGCCATGCTTTTATCTAAAGATCTGTGCGATTTCTCAAAACATGAGGGCTCTTAACTGCGTCAAGTACATCTTTTTGGATGAAAGAGATTTTTGCTTACGCAAATAGTTTCCAAAAAGTTCCATCACCTTATCCTTCTCTTCTTGGGACCAAAGATTACACGTAATAGCGGTTCGACGCACTGAATCTGGAAACGTTAAAAACAAGGTAGTTAACATTTTACATTATGTATAATTTCATGACAAAATATGTACATTCCATAAACAAACCTTTTGTCTTCGATCTTTTCGAAGGGTCTTCAAGCATCTCAGTTTCGCTCTCATTATCGGTCGCTTCGTTTCTTTCTTGTATAACTGCAGTTGTTCTCTTTCGCTTGTAGTTTGTGGCCTTTTTTTATAACTACTGTCTCTTCCAATACCGATTTGACTGCTTGTTCTTCATCTTCTGAGACCTCTTCAGTACTGTCTTCAGGCTCATCATCACTCTCGTTATCTTCTTCCAGCATCGACAAGAGCTGTGTATTGTCTGGGCACTGAGCCGATTCTAGCAGATGAACCACTTTTAAGATTTCCGGGGCCGGAACGGGTTTCTCAATCGTAAATTTCTTTCTCGAGCCTACTTACCGCAATGAAAACTCGCGTCAACAATCTTAGCTGTCGCATCTTCTCATTAGCCAGCTCGTGATATGTATTGAAAGACATTTGACTTGAATTGCCAAATGTCTTTCGCCAGTTGTAATTAATCTAGTGCATTTTCTAATGTGCTTGCGTGAGCACGGTCTCGAAAACATCTGGAAAAGATTAGGACATTGCCGATACAGATTTCCTGTTTTATCTTCCCCAGACCTTCTTTTTACAATTAGCTGTCCATCATTTACATTTATATTATGATTAAATATTTGATTGCCCTCATTTTAAAACTTTTGGAAGAGAATTTCACACGCAGCGTTCGGCAGCGAATGTGCGTGCATTACCTCCTCTTCATTTTTATGTACCGTTTGAAGGTGTGTCTTCAGTCTAGGGTATTTTTTATTGCAAAATTTGCATGCATTCCTTTTGGCTACTATTTTTAGGTGGTCGGTGACAGTCATTCTCAAAGGTCTAGGTGCTGATTGTACTTGTCAGTAGAAGGCAGGTAATTGGGGTCGATAATTTCTACAATAAAAAAATGGTATTAGGCCTTAATCCATTAGCGGGGTTGCTTGATTGTAATGTGGGATCAATTAAAACTCCTTCATTAAGTGGAGGAACTCGCATCTAGGGTGCGTGCTACGACATTGAACTCGAATGTGCCTAAATCTCTGGCACTTGAAGCATCTTTTGACCCTGGGTAGGAGGGAGAAGAGCTTAAATTCCCAGTTGCAGATGGTGATATGTTGGGGAAGCTGTCCCACTGCCAGTGAAAACTCTACAATGTCCATAGGATAACCGCTTTTGTCACACCTATTTAATTCCCAAGCCAACTCAAGATGATCAACGTCCATGTTAGCCATAATCCAATACTCATGAACGTCTGGGTCTACATTTCCAATGAAGCACCTGCGATATACCATTTAGGGTAGATATAAAATCTGAAACCCGCAAATCTAAAATCTTTGTTAGCAACGAGGAGGTTTGCATCCTCATATTGATTGCAAATTATTTTCACTTTTCACTTGAGTTTCTTGGCTGTGGCGATCTCTTGGTATTTTCCTAGGTTTTTCCTCGGATTGCTGATTCTATGAAAACTATGAAGGGGGTGAGGAGTCTTCGAAATACCTAACCTCCCTGAAGGCGACATTTTTAACCCATACATTTTAACCATTCATTTCTCCCAGTCACAGCGTTATCCAGAACATTGCCTTGGGCATTCAAACGATGGATAGTATTAAGGGGGTCTATTGCGAAAGTAGGAAGGGGGAAGGGTTGGGACGTATGAGACGGGGGGTATCTGCAAAGGGGTTTCCCCATATGCAGGATTTAGGGTATCCAGATTCATGGCTGCTAAAGATTGATTGAGACAGGCCTTTTAGGGTCCTGTATTAAGAATGATGAACTTTTCAGATTCGATTTTGATTCATGGGATCTTTTATTCGGGAGAGATTTCTCTACAGGCGTAGTGGGGATAGTAGGTAAGGATGGGATCCGATCAGTGCTTAGAACTTTAGGATTCGGATTGTTAGGGACCTCACTAATATTGATGATTGTATCTGAGTTCCCGGAGCATGATCCACAAGTGTCATGTCTCAAAGGGGAAGGGGAGAACGGGAGGCCCGACCGACTCACCCTCTTCGAATATATTGCACTTGGAAAAGGATTAGCAAGACTTCGCTTGGGAAGGCCGCCCTCCAGCGAAACTACGAAAGCTGACGGCGATTTGATAATTCGGGTCGCGATCATTGGGTCAGTTACTTGGATAATCTTAGGCATCCTACGAGAAAGGCCTGGAACCGAGGAGAAATGATTCTGAGCCCTCGCTCAAACTATCCAATTTCAATTCCAGACCGATGAACAGGGTCGGCAGACTCACGCCGCTCTCTGGTGCTTCGCCCTGAGCCAAAGGAGATGATTTTTTAACCAAATAGTAAAGTTTTCGAAGAAAAAGATGATTTTGCCACCAAGAAGGTTAATATTCTACCAAAAATCACGAATTTTCATGAAAATTGTTGAATTTGGAAGCCACAAGATGAATTTCCTTTGAAAAAAAGGTCAATTTTCAACAGGAAAGTATGAATTTTCAAATAAAATAGATTAAATTTCAACGAAACAAAACATCAGTCTGATTAGCGCAGTTGATGGGAGATTTAATATGGCTGCTAGGGATTGGAGTAAAGATAACCAATTTTCACGTTTATTATTTAAAAGGTGTTTAAAAAGTGTACAGAAGGTCCAAAAAGGTGTTCAAAATGCTTAGCATTTCATTAAAACCGAGATTTGTAAAGTGCGGCAGTGCGAATGTGCCAGATATCGACATGTGGATGGTCTCAAATTTTTTCGCCATCTGTCATCTGAATACTTCGTTAGTCAGTGGACCCACTACATTCCATTGCTCTTATTGGTTCAGCACTTTGCAGGATGTGACGTTTCAAGGTCACAGAGTTGTTTGAATTAAGTTTTCGATACTTTTAAAAATATTTTTTTCTCAGAAGTGAAATTTTCAAAAAAAAATTTAATTGTACTAAAATTTTAAGAATTTTATGCAGTATTTAAAATATAGAATTAAAAATTCATGCAATCACCCCATTCCTTCGCTGGCCCTAAGTGGGTCAGAAATCCAAGAAGAACGGACTGGGATCAACTTTCCACGGAACTAAGATGTGTTTTTTCAGAGGTTTCCAGGTCAATTCGAGACATGGATACCCTGGAGATGGCAGCCAAAACTTTCACGAAAGCCATCAAAGCTACTTATGAAAGTAATTGTCCACCTGCGAGAGTCCGAAAGGCTGGGGAGGCACACTGGTGGAATGGGAAACTCGAAGACCTTCGCAGGGAAAACAGAGAGAGGTTCAGAAGTTCCAGTACTGGCAAAACGAAGGAACTATGAACGTCATTCACAACGATAAGGGACGAATACAGGGGTGCAATACGTAAGGCAAAGCAAGAGAGCTTGCCTAACTTTTGCACAGACATCGAGAAGGGAGCTGAGGCGGCTAGACGGCCCTAAGCAGAGCAGTAAACCTAATTGAAGGTCAACTGAAGGAGAAAGGCCTCGCGATTGGAACGTTTATGGACATCGAAGGAGCCTTCAATAACACCTCTGGAGAGGTGATCAGGGCGGCCATGATTACACATGGTGTGCCTATTGCTGTCGTGGAATGGACGTGCCACATGTTGGCCAACAGGAATCTAACTACGACTAAGGGTGATGTCACTCTATGTGGAACCATTGACTCGGGATGATCGCTTGGGAGGTGTTTTATCGCCCTTGCTGTGGTGCCTAGTAATGGATGAACTGCTTCATCTACTCTCGAGTCAGGGCCACCACGTCATAGGCTATGCGGACGATATACTGGTTATCGTCCGCGGCCAGCATCTGGATGCGCTCTTCGGAGTAATGCAGCAAGCATTGATAATAGTGGAGTCATGGAGCAATAAAACTGGATTATCGGTTAATCCGAATAAGACAGGCGCGGTTGTTTTCACCAGAAGGTACAAGTGAGGAACCACGAGTACATTGAAATTTGGAGGACAACAACTGGAAATCAAAGAACGAGCTAAATATCTAGGAGTCATGCTGGATAAGAAGCTGTTATAGAACGAGCACCTGGAAAACAAGTGCAAGAAGCTAGTAGCGACTCTATGGCTCTGTGGGAGAGCCCTAGGGAAAAGCGGTGGTCTGGTGAAGCAGGCTCGAGCTATCCACTGTGAAGTCTCGACTGGAAAGGATCAGGGGACTGATTCTGAGAGGCGTCACTGGAGCCTCGAAGTCGACACCCACGATGGCACTGGGGGCACTAATAGGTTCAGAGCCCCTCCATCTTACTATCAACTATCAAGGCCGTGGCTGCGAAGGCAGCAAAGAAGTATCGAGTTAGCCTATCCACGAAGGAGCAATGGGTTAACGGCGACACACACCTGCCCAATGATGGAGACAACTGGTTTACAGATGGCCATACTCCAGTACGCCTACAAGGCAAAAGAGTATGACAATAAAAGGAACATCCGTATCTGCTCAGACAGCAGGGCTGCTATATTGGCCTTGAATGGAACAACGACCACGTCGCTATTAGTATGGGAATGCTGTGAGGCATTAAATATGTTAGCGACGAAAATCCGAGTCACTCTGCTATGGATCCCTGGACACAGCGGTATCAAGGACAAGGAGATATCGGATAGGCTAGCCAAGCTAGGAGCAGGAAGAAATTGTACTGGACCCGAGCCAGTTGTAGGTATTTCCAGCAGGTTAGTCACTGAAGAAATTAACAGTTGGCTGATTGAGGAACATCAGAATGAGTGGGATTTGGTCTCTGGTTGCAGACAGGCCAAAACACTCTTGGGCTCAAAGCTTAACTCTAACCGTGAAAGGGAATTACTCAAGCTCGAGAGGAACGGAATCAAAGTCCTAACAGAAATGTTTATAGGACATGGGAACCTAGATTATCACAGACATAAGATAGGATCTGTTGAAATACTTTCAAATCACTGGAAATTTTGCAAATCTTTAAAAAAAACCTTGAAATCTCGTTTACGGTAAAAATAATTTAAATATTTTGTATATATGGTGTTGAAAATATAAAATATTTCGTAACAAGATTGGAGGGGGGGGCTTAAAAATCTTACGAATGCTCACAATAGAGGAGGAGAGGGTCTAAAATTTCCAAAATTCAATTTTTGGACCTTTTCGTATTGCGCATGCGTCGCGTCAACAGCTGGATTGGCTACCATTGGCGGGCTTATTTAAAATGATTAAATGTACAAGAAAATTGTTCGCAACAAATAATACTTCTAAAATTATTGAAACTAATACTTTGATCACAAAATAGACTAATAAAGTGAAACGTAATATAATTCTTTGATTTTTATTCCTTAAAAATAATCGATTCTAAATTTAAAGAAAGGAATACCTTTTTTATTACAAATATGAATTTAAAATCATTTTTAATATCTTTATGTACTTTACAATTATTATTTGTTGTAAACAATTATAAACAAAAACAAAATTAATTATTTCAAATAAGCGCGTCAAAGGTAACCAACCCAGTTGTTGAGACAACGCATGCGCAATACGAAAAGATCCCAAAATTGTTAGCACTGCTTTGGGCGTATGTTTTTGATTAGGGTAGTATATTTAGTCACTATCTTTTCCAAGAAACATACTTAATGTTTGAAAAAGTTTTCGGTTACGTCAGTATATTTGGCACAATATTGTACGATCTTTTTAAAAACAAAGGAAGGGTCACAAATTTAGATCAATGTTTTTGTTTAACTCAGTTTATTTAGTACAATATTGTACAATATGTTAATTGTATAGTATAAGTGGCAGGTAAAAATATGAACAACGCCCTTTCAAAGATATATATTGTTTATCGCTAAAATATGTACATCGAAGAACAAAACCCAATTTTTACATAAAAATCATGTAAATATTGTATCACACAAGAGAATGCGAGTCAGCCCTTTTTCCCACTTTTCGAATGAACCCCCGACAAGTATTTGATCTCGGCCATAGAGATGACTTTACAAATCTCCATTTTAATTTCCGCTTGAACTTGGGTCGGCAAATTCAGAACAGTTTTCGCCATGCTCTCAAAGAATAGTTCCACACTGTTCTTCGGCGTTGTCCGATTTTGTAATTTCCCGTTTCGTAAGTCGCTTTTCGTCGCCAAATTTCCGCTGTTGGTTCTCCCAACTACATTCACGCCATTCGTCACTTTGGAATAGTTCATTCCCTTCGCGGGACTCGTGACAAAGGTTTCCTGTCCTTTAGTTTCCTTCCGGACAACAGTAGGGGCCGCAACGATAAATCCTGGGGCCGGATTAAAGTTCACGATGGATGGCAAGCTTTGTAATTTGTTCGCTTTCGGGGGACTCTGATAAGGTTTGGGTCTGATGGGTCGATATTTGGGACGTAACTGGAGTTCGCCCTGGGTATCGTAATTTGTTTTTTGTGTATTTTTCAGGAGGGAAGACTGTGAAGGTGACTTCTCTTTGGGGCGTTTTCGTTTCTTTTGGGAATTGAGGATTGGCACTGGCTGATACTCCTCGGCTTCCTGGATCGCTTCCATGTCCAGATCGAGGTACTCAACCGTCCCTTCGTCAAGTTGGTCATCCTGGGAGTCGGACTTCATGAAAGCGTCAACGCCTTCTTCGTAGTTTTCTTCGCCAGTCAGATTCTCTTCGAGTTCGTCCATCTTTATGGATTTTATGTCTAGGATTCTGTAGTTCTCTTTCAAATCTTTATGGAGTTCTTCATCAAATCTGGAAAAGATCAATTAAAAAGTGCTTTTTTTAAAGCTTTCTCATCTAGAATAGGTTGATGAAAATCAAAAAGTTGTCAATATAATGTCCCTGAAGGAATGATTTTCATAATTAGAGGGTTTTACTAAGCCTATTTTTACGCGCAATACCCTGCGTCCAAATTATCCCTTACCATTTTTTTTCATTTTTATGACAATATATCTTTTAAAAGAAATCTCAAGATAATACAGTGAACCCCGGATATAGGCCACCCGGATTTAGACATTCCGAGAATTGACGCCGCGCTCAACTCACTCAGGCGTGATAAAGCAGGAGCGTTGCGGTAAGGCGCTGTGCCCTAACGGTCTACCTGTGTAATTGCGTCATGGCGTCACCCTAGTTTACTCAAAGTGGGAAGCACACGCATAGCGAATAAGCACGATGGCGAGCTCGCGTCGAGAAACAGCTGGTCTCCGATGCCACTAGCCAACTGAAGGCGATGGGATTGATCGGATTATTTCGTGCGATCGAATCAGCCTGTCTTTGACATTGACAGCAGCGCCATCTGGCACGCGAATATATATCGCGAAGTAGTATTTCGAAGTTATTGGAGCAATGTTAATGAGAAAGAGCAGTCGTTGGCTATCGCCAACAGGCTCTACGATTCGACAAAGAAAACACAAAGAAGAAGTATTGGATAGACAGAGAGAGAGAATGATCGTTTCGAAACAAAAAGTAAGACCTGTCATTGGAACAAAATCGGATCGTCTCTGTTTACCTCGTACGATATAAAGAGAGATTTCGAAACCATCGTTTCAAATTCGATCGCACCTCGTTGTCTATCTCACATGGTAGAAAGAGAGGTCCGATCGACTTCAAACATCGGAGACCTACTGTAGTGTTTTGTAATGTCAAACTGTCAAGTGTTGAGGTGATCATTGTGAAAACTTTGTTTTCCGTGGACAGTTAATTTAATATTTATAAAAATAAGGGATTTTCTGTTAAACAACTTCTTCGTTTGTCTGGTTACAAAACTGCGTTATGCGCATTATGCGCTGCGCAAAAGTGCGTGCTTTCCACTTAAGCTGTTGACGTGAGGTGTTTTGGTGAAAAAACTTACGTGCTTTTAGATTCTGCTGTCTTCGAACGGTTTAATTAAGTAAGCGACAGAGTATCTGGACCGATTATTCAAGAGAAAGCTCTCCTTTTAAACGAGATGCTCAACGGCCCACAATCGTTTTAAGTAAGCAGGTAAAACATTTATTTTAACGTGTAACAGGAAACTTTCTTCCTCATTTTCGTTAAATAGTTAGTTTACCCTTGTCTCCGTATTAGAAAAACGATTTTCGAAATATTTTTTTCACGCAGTGAAATCTACCGGAAACGGTTCATACGCCCCTGATTGTTTACGTTCAGAGTCGGCCTATTTCCGAGGAGTTAGATCCAAGGTCAGCTCAAAACCGATACTATTTCAGGGGTTCACTGTATTAGCAATACAACATGGATCACAACGGTTTAGCAGTTCAATTTTACGGAAAACAGGGAAATTTTTTTCGAAAAAAGGGGATTTTGTTGAAGAAAGCGGAAAATTTGGTTAAACTAGAAAACAAACAGGCGCCCGGTTATTATTTTGTCTCACGCTATTTTTAAATTAAAATATAAAATAAGATAATGTTAACTAATACAACATTTTTGTATTTCATAGCATATATTACTTAAAATAATAGAAAAGAAAAGGACAATATAATATTTTTGTATAGCCAATCAAATCGTTGAATTTTTGTGAAAAAATACTCATTTTTGAGAAAAAAAAAACATTAACATAACCTAAAGTTGTTGTAAACTTTCTTTGAAATATAATTTTCTTTTATGTTATTACTTTTTTTTATCAATAGTAGCAATTTTAGACGAAAACGCTAAAATGACGTAACAAAAAATTGTTTACGGTTGTAAATACTCTTTTAAAATTACAAGCATAACCTAAAATTGTCCAAAAATTTTTCATCTTCTTTGAAATCCAAATTTTTCTTATTAAAAGTGCCGATTTCCAGTATAAGAACCCCAACAAAAATAAAAAAATTTACAAAACCCCCGATTTAATGACCTGCAATGATAATCTGAAAATTCTTATGATTTTTTAAATTGAAATATGAATTTTCTACAAATGACGCTAACATAACATAACAAAAAATTGTTTTCAAATTGTAAATCTCCTTCCAAATTTAATGATTTTTGTTTAATATAACTGATTTTCGGTTTAAAGAAACGGTTAACGTACTATATTATTGTTCAAATATTGTAAATATTCTTTGAAATCTAATAATTTTTAATTAACAATAGCAATTTTAGACATAAAAAGGTAACATAACAAAACATTGTTTATGATTGTAAATCCTCTTTTAAAATCGCGATATTTTATTATTAACATAAAATTATTCAAAAATTGTGTATCTTCTTTTAAATCCAATGTTTTTTTATTAAAAGTATCGATTTCCAGCAAAAAATGTCAACGAAACCAAAAATTCTACAAAAATGCCTAATTTAACGACTCACAGTGATAATCTGAATAATAATGATAATCTGAATATAATTATGATTTTTTTATTACACGTACCAATTTTCGACAACAGCAAAAAAACAGTAATATAACACAACAAAAAATTGTTCCAAATATTGTAAATCTTCTTTGAAATACATATCGATATTTACGAAGAAACCCGCGAGCTTTTTATTAAAAATACACCTTAGATTTTTAAAGTTCATAATTTTTAACAATTTTAGGTCACGTTAGCGTTTCATACTTAAAATAAAAATCATTTAAAAAATCATTAAAACTATGATTTGTTTTCTAAAAGAATCCGTTTGGTTATTATAATTATAGTATTCTGTTGTTTTAATGTATAATAAAGGATTTATTAATCTATTTTATTCTATTTTCTACCAAAAAATAGTTGAATGTTCAACTAAAAAATATCCATTTTCAAATTGAAAAGACGAATTTTCAATAAAAGAGTTTAATTTTCATCCAAGAAAGACTTTTCAGTCAAGAGAGAGAAAAAAATTCAACCAAATTGTTAAATTTTGAAGCCAAAAAGACAAATTCTCTACCAAAGAATTGAATTTTCAACCATTAAATATTAATTCTCAACCAACAAAATAATTGTCAAACAAATAGTTGAATTTTCTACCAAAATAATTGAATTAACATCCCAAAAAGAATAATTACAACAAAACAGTTGAATTTTCAACCAAAACAAATTAATTTTCGAACCCGAAAATATGAATTTTCAATAAAAAAGTTAATTTTCTACCAAAATAGTTGAATTTTCAACTAAAAAAGATAAATAGATCAATTTTCAAATTAAAATACGAATTTTCAACAAACAAAGATTTGTCAGTCAAAAGAGAGAAAAAATCACAAATAAATTGTTAAATTTGTAAGCCAAAAATATGAATTGTAACAAAATAGTTGAATTTTCAACCAAAACAGATTAATTTTCAAACCCAAAAATATGAATGTTATATAAAAAAGTTAATTTTTTACAAAAATAGTTGAATTTTCAACTAAAAAAGATCTATTCTCAAACTAAAATGACGAATTTCCTACAAAAGAGTTTAGTTTTCAACCAAGAAAAATTTGTCAGTCAAAAGAGAGACGAGAATTACAACTAAATTTTAAAATTTTCAAGCCAAAAAGGCGAATTTTCTACAAAACAGTGGAATTTTCAACCCTAAAATATAAATTCTTAACGCAGAAAGACAATTTACAACAAAATAGTTGAATTTTCAACCAAAACAGATTAATTTTCAGACCCAAAAATATGAATTTTCAATAAAAAAAATAACTTTCTACCAAAATAGTTGAATTTTCAACCAAGAAAGATTTATCAGTTGAGAGAGAAAAATTACAACGAAATTGTTAAAATTTTAAGTCAAAGAGGCGAATTCTCAACAAAACAGTTGAATTTTCAACACTAAGATTTCAACACCAGAGATGAATCTGTGACCAATAAAATGAATTTTTAACAAGTAGTTCAACTTTCAACTGAGAAATTTTTTTTTTAATTAAAAAAGACAAATTTTCAACAAAATACATGAACTTTCAAACAAATAATTAAATTTGTCAACTACAAAGGATCAATTTTCAACAAAAAATGAAAAAATTAAATTTGAAGCTACAAAATTAATTATTTACCAAAAAAAAGAACGAATTTTCAACAAAACAGTTGAACTTTCAAAAAAAAAATACTTTTCAACAAAATTGTTGAATTTCCTACAAAGCAGATTAGCTTTTTTACCAAATAGTTGAATTTTTAACGAAAAAAGATTAATTCTCAACGAAAAATGTAATACATAGTTAAGTTTTTAACTATAAACGATCCATTTACACACTATTTACAGCCAAAAATGGAATAGTTAAATTTTCATTTAAGAAAATTAATTTTCGAAAAACTTTAAGTTTCTGTTTGAAAAATTATTATAGCTTTAATCATAATGTATTATTAACAAACAAAAACGATTTATTTAAGGATTTATTAAATTATAAATTAAATAGGAATTATTTCCAAACGATTATTTAATCCTTTTTTATAAATTAAAACTGCAAAATACCATCAATATAATAAACAAACTAAATATTCTATAAAACAAATCATAATTTTGAGAATTTCAAGATCTAATATAGTATCTAATTTTGTATAAAAATATAAATGGTTTCTATTTAAAAATTTATTTTTATAGCTTTAATCATAATTTATTACTAACAAGCAAAAACGATTTATTATTTTATTTGGTTTGAAAATTCATCTTTTTTGGTTACATTATAAAATTTTTTTGAATTTTTATGAATAAAGGCCGGAAATGTGTTCGAAGCCACACAAAAATAAATCCATTTTTTTTAAATAAGTGAAAAAATGGGTTTTGCGAGCTTTTGGCGCTAATTATGATTTTTTTGTGGTTCTTTAAATGCAAATTGTTTCTGATACATAAAACACTACTTTATACTGATAATTAGATGTTTACATACATTTTTTAATCAATTTAATATTGTTTTTAGCAATTTTCTCTTAGAATGGAGATAGAAAGTCGCGGTTTTTAAAAAAAATTGCCACTTTTTGTCCAATTTCTAATCAGAGAGAGGTTGTTGTTGTTCATTAATATTAGCAAACATAATTGTTTAAACAATTTATTATTATTGTGAATAATATTATCTTTTAATAAGGCTAGAAATTGCGGTTTTTTCCTGAAATTTTCAACTTTTTCTTCTCTGTTCACTTGGAGTGAGTTAATATTGAATTTAAAATAGCAAAAATAATTGTTTAAACAAATTATTATTGTCTATAGCTATCTTCTTCTGTATTAATACTAGATAGTTGCGGTTTTTTTCTGAATTTTTTAACTTTTGTCCATTTTTCAATTGGAGTGAAGTAATAATTAATTCAAGTTAACAAAAATAATTGTTTAACCAATTTATTACTAAAGTTAATAATATTCTCTTTGCTTAATGGTAGAAAGTTACGGTTTTCTGTAAATTTGTTAACTATTTGTCTATTTTTCACTTGAAGTGACTTAATAATTATTTAAGTTGAGCAAAAATAATTATTTCAACAAATAATTATTGTTAATAACTATCTTCATTTATATTAATGCCAGATAGTTGCGGTTTTTTTCTGAAATTTTTAACTTTTTGCCCACTTTTCACTTAGTGAGGTAATAATTAATGAAAGTTAATAAAAAGAGTTGTTTAAACAATTTATTATTGTTTACAACTATTTTCTCTTAGATAAGTGCTAGAAACTTGCGGTTTCTTCTGAAATATTTAATTTTGCTTTGCCTTTTTAGTTATGAGGAAATGATAAATAAACATTAGAGAGAAACATATTTTAAACAATCTCTTTCTTTTTCGTGAATATATTTTTCTGGAGGGGGGCTGACATCATAATATGTTCAATTCCAAATTTTTCATTTACGCTTTGCAATAAACTTATTGTTGTAATTTAAAACAAAACTTTTACAAGTCATTTACACACCTAGTTATCCCACCTACTCCTAATATTATATTCTTCGTTCTGTCTCTTGTGTAAGATAGCTTTTTTGTTTAAATTAATTTTTTTTAATTGAGAAAAGAGCAAAAATAAATCACTTAAAAAAGTAAAATACTATTTAAAAAATGATTCTCGTTGAGGTTCACTTATTATTTGTTCATAACTTAAAAGTCAAAGCAAAACTAAAGATTTCAGAAAAAAAGCAACTTTCTAGTATTATTTTAAGAGAATATAGTTATAAACAATAATCAATTGTAATTGCAATTAACTTTTGCTATTATAATCAATCACACTGAACTGTAGTTCGATTATTGAACAATTGAACAATAACTTACTTTGCAGGATGATTCAATTTTTCAATTTGAAAGCCTCAGTAGTTAAACAAATGTAAACGCCCGATTGAAACTTTATAAACTATTCTTAATTTAAAAATAATTTTAAAAATTAAACGCTCTTATTCAATTCGAAATCCTATTCAAATATTGTTTCAATCTGAAATATTCCATTTTTAACCCATTTAATTTGAAATATTTAAGTAAGATATTTTTTTGAATTTTTAGCAATATTTTACTTTTTACTAAAAATAAGCAATTATAAATCAAATATTAAAAACTAAACAATTTTAAGCTGAATTATTTTAAAAAAAACGCCTTGAATCGTTAACATTTCAGAATTTTAAATTAAAACTGTGTACGCTACAATTTTAATTTTTCTATTTAACAAATTTTTAATATGTTTTGAGAAGATCCAAACTTAACTTAAAACTGAAAAAGATTTCGAAAAATAAAAAACTAAATTTAGATTCTTGAAGATTTCGAAATAAAATTTTGAAGCTTTTTATTGATCTTTAAATTTTTTGAGAAAATAAAAAAAAATTCTTAACTTTGATGGGAAAATTTAAAATGATTTTTTATTTTTAATAATTCATTTTAAAAGAATATTTAAAAAGATTTAATTTTTTTTTGGAATAATCAATAACAATTAAACAATTATTGATTTGGAAAATAATCGAGTAAGTTTAAAATATATTTAGAAGTTTTTAAAAGATTCCAAAATAATTTTAAACGTGAAAAATTTCTAAAACACAAACAATAATTATTTATGGAAAAATTAATTTTAAAAGAATATTCAATAAGATTTCCAAAATTTCCAAAAAGGAATCTGGAAGATTTTAAGGTAATTTTTTTACTTTTGCAAAATTTTCCAAAAATTGTTGGGAAAATTCGAGTTCCAAGATAATAAAATTATTATTAGATTTCTGGAAAATTTTTAAATTATTTTTTTTTAAACAAATTTTTAAGCAAATATTTTTAAAAAATTTCAAAACAAATTGTAATGTATAAATTAATTTTTCTAGTTGATAATTGCTTAAAATGATATGATTTGGAACATTTATACCTTTTTTTATTCATTCTTCAATTCATAGCATTGAAAATGATAGCGTGGATTTTTTTGTTTATATTTTAACTGTACAATTTATAAAAGTTGAAAATTGAAATTTTGCAGTTTATCGGCTTTTAATTTAAAAAATTTCAATTGAAAAGTTTTTAAAGCTTTCATTTTATACGCGAAAATTACTGAAAATTACATTTAATTTGCGGTTCAATTTTTATAACTTCAAATGAAAAAAATTTTATTTTCAAGAGTTCGGATCTTTTAATTTCAATGACCGTGATCAATTCTTTCTCAATTGTTCAATTTTGAATTGCAGTCAAAAAGTGGTTCTTTTTTTACCTAGGATACGAAATATTATAAATATTGCAATAACATAATTTTGAATGACATATAAGGTGTCCAATCGATTGCTATATATTTGAAGAAAAAAAACTTCAAACGTAAGGTTTTTTTAAAGAAAATACATGGATTTTCAACGAAATAATTGAATTTTCAATTAAAAAAGACGAATTTTCACCCAAATTGTTAATTTTTGAACTCAGAAAGATCAATTTTCAATCAAAAATGAAACATTTAAATATATTAAATAAATATATTCCTTTGAATATTATACCATTCCTTTAAAATTTCAATATCTCATTGCAATATTCTAAGTATTTGTTATCATAGGTCGAAAAAGAAACACTTTTTGGCTGCAAAAGCTATAAATTCCTGTAGAAAATGAAAACTACAATAAAATACAACAATGTAAAAAAAATACAAAAAAAGGACAAAATTTGTCTCAATAATAGAAAAAAGTTGTACTTTCTTGTAATTTATTGTATTTATTAATAGATTCCTGTGAAAATAGTTTTACTTTTCTGTACTTTTTGGTAAAAATTTTTCCGGCAGGGTGAATATCATTAATATTAATAATGAATCGTTTAAACAAATAATTTTGTAACTTCAATTAATTATTTAACTTACTCTCAGTAAAAAATTAACAAAAAGTTGAAAATTTCAGAAGAAACTGCAATTTTCTATCTCCATTCTAAGAGAAAATGGCTAAAAACAATAAATTGTCAAAAAAATTATTTAAACACCTAATTATCAGTATAAAGTAGTATTTTATGTATTAGAAACAATTTGCATTTAAGAAATCGTAAAAAAAATCATAATTAGCGCCAAAAAATCGCAAAACCGATTTTTTCACTTATGGGATTTTTTTGGGATCCTATAAAACAGACTTATGGGGGGTGGTATTTGAAAAGTAATATTTTTTTGCTTCAACAAAATACATAGATTTTCAAAAAAATAGTTGAATTTTCAACTAAAGAAGACTAATGTTCAAACAAACATGATGTAGTCAAATTTTCAGTTGAAAATTTAATTTTCAATAAAAAAAACTAATTAAACCAAAATTGAACCAAAAAGATTAATTTTATCCCAAAAAAAATATTAATTTTTAATAAAATACATACATTTTCAACTGCAAAAGATTGTTCAACTAAACACGGTAAAGTTAAAATGTCAGTTAAAAAATGTTTTAAAAAATCGTTAAATTTTAACAAAGTAATTCCACTTAGTAGATTTTTTTCTAAATAAAATTAAAATGCTTTACTTGAAAATTCACTTATTTTGTTGAAAATTTAATTATATTGTTGAAAATGTAATTATTTTGTTGAAAATGTAATTATTTTGTTGAAAATTCAACTTTTTGGGTGAAAGTTCATATTTATAGGTAAAAAATTTAACCATATTGTTAAAAATTCAACTATATTGTTGAAAATTCAAGTATTTGGGTTTAAAATTTAACAGTTTTGTTGAAAATTTAATTATTCTGTTAAAAATTTAATTATTTCCTTGAAAACTAGACTATCTTCAAAAAAATTAATCTTTTTGTTAAAAAATTCAACTATTTGTTTAAAAATTCATCTTTTTCAGGTAGAAAATTTAAGTATTTGGTTAAAAATTCAACTATTTAGTTGAAAATTTTATTCATTTGTCAAAAATTCTACTTTTTAGTTTGGAAATTCAACTGTCTTCTAATTTTTTTCACTTATGGGATTTTTTTTGGGATCCTATAAAACAGACTTATGGGGGTGGTATTTGAAAAGTAATATTTTTTTGTATTCTATGGCTAATTGTGAAAAGAAGTGTTGAGTTTCAACTCGATTCAGCTAATATTGAGGATTTGGAATATAATTTACAAAAACTTATTTTTTTGTTATGGGAAATACGTGCCAAACTTCATGGGGCTTGCGCCACCTCTAAATATAAATAAAAACATGGATTTTCGTATGGCTTTGAACAAATTTCCGGAAGTTATTCATAAAAATTCGAAAAAAAATTTGTTTTACCACACTATTGCCTCAAATTTACTTGTTTTATTAAATATATTCTAAATAAAAACAAAAATAAATTTCAACTTCCATATATGAAAGCTCTAAAAACAGATCAAATTATTATTTCGACACGAAAAATATTTTAAATGAAACATTTGTCCTGAAATTGAAAAAAACATTAAATAAGGGCCTATTTTTTCATCTCGCTTATTACTATTTTAACACTTTTTATGATTATTATGAAGACAAAAAAAGGTTTTGTTATTATGACATACTTTTTCTCAAAATAGTTTAAAATTAAATAATTCCACTTTTGTACATACTCGAATTTTATGAAGCTCATCGCATCTTCGTATGTCCATTTCTTTCTCGGTTGGATATTAAACGTTTCTTTCCGTATTCACTTTTTCCTCAGTTTCGAATAAGCATCATTTCAACTCTTCCACCTGTGTTTACACTCCGAAACTGTAAACAAGTATTTTTACATTTCACTTCAGATAACATTTCTTTGCACAATATTTAGGGCAGAGCCATTTTCCGCCTATTTTTTTAATTAAATTATTATTTAAGAAAGTATATTCCAAGCTTGATCCACCAAGTGTGGAATTTAACTTAAAAATCTTTCAATTCGTCAAATTAAGAGAAATTTGGTGAATTCTGTCAAGCGAAAAAGTGAGGTTATGTTGCCGCAAAAGCAACAAAATTGGATTAAAACGCAGTTAAATGTCTTCAAACGTTCGAAAAATGGCATGCTATAAATAAAGTATTTGAATGTTTTGAACAATTAGCCTCATGCCAATTAGAAATGGACAACTTACGTGTTATTGGCAAATGTCGCCGTAAAACGAAATATCGAGTAATATCGCCACTAGATTCGTCGAAGCACTAATGTCACAATATTTATCTTGAAATTGACAGTTTTTCTGTTTATAAAATTGGTCTACAATTGAAAAATTCTTGATTGAATGATAAAAGTACAAAGTTTTTGTATAACAACAGCACAATACAGTCATACGCTCCACAGACAATATGTCATGCAAACATAAAAACAATAACGTTCTATGTCACGCCAAAGATATTATAAACCTAGATGCGGCACCTCACTAGCGAACCTATAATAAGTTCCAAGAACTAAAAAAATGTCATTAGTTAAAAAGAGAAGGATATATCTCTGTCTCTTTTTAACCAATAGTATTTTTTTAGTTCTTGGAACTGATTATAGGTTCGCTAGTGAGATGCCGCATCCCAACCGCAATGCGCATGCGTCGCACCAGCAGCCTCATTGGTAGTTAATCGCGCGCTTATTTGAAGTGATTTAATATGCAAATCAATTTTTCACAATATATAATAATCATAAAGTACAAAAAGTATTATAAATTATTTAAAGTTTATTTGTAAATAGTACAAACAAATGATGACGTAACCTACGTCAAAGATATTATAAGCCTAGATGCGGCACCTCACTAGCGAACCTATAATAAATTCCAAGAACTAAAAAAATGCCATTGGTTAAAAAGAGACAGAGATATCTCCATCTCTTTTTATCTATTTTTCTAATTTACTTAAAAATAGATATCTTTTTTACAAAATTAATTGTAGAACACAAAACAAATAAACATCGACCCTAATGCCAATAAAAAATCTTCTTCACACTTTTGGAAAGATGTTAAAATAATTTAAAATTTGACAAATTTCAAAAACTTTTATACCAGAAATACATTTTTTAGTATTTTGAAAAAAATTTAGAAGCTTCTTAAGAATTTTGAAAAAATACGAAAATTTTCTTAAGAAGGTTTTAAGGCATTTTTTTTTAATTTTTGAGAATTAAAAATATTTTAAAACTTAAATAGTGTTCCGAAAATTTATAAAATATTTTAAAATTTCTGCAAAACTTCGTAAATCTTAAATATCTTTTGAATTAACTTCGAAATTTTTATTTTGTATTAAAAATGATTCTAATTGGGGAAAAATAATGACGGTTTTTAAATTTTCTTTTTCGGGATTCTCGAGTCGTCTCATTTTTTGACATGTTTAAAAGTGTTTAAAAATATTTTTTAAATTTCTTTAAAAATAATTTTAAAAAAAAAAACATTAAAAACTTTCCCAGGAATGTTAAGAAAAAATGTTTATTTCCTTGAAACCTTTCAAAATTCTTCAAAAGGTTCCAAAGTTTTATTTCAAAATCTTCAAAAATCTACATTTTCTTTTAATTTTCTTAAAATCTTCTCAATATTAAAATTATTTTGCAATAGATTCAAAACTATGTTTCAAATTATTTCGATTTTTTCCCAATTTTTTTTTAAATTGTGTAAATTAATAAAAATTGCCTCAAAATCTTCCAGATTTTTTTTGACAATTTTTTTGAGTTTCTGAAATGTCTTCAAATGTTTTTGAATATTTACTTAAAATTGATTTATCAAAACAAAAATTTATTCTCAATTTCCCAGGAACCTTAAGAGAATGTTTGTATTATGAAATCTTTTTAAACATTCCCTTCAAATTAATTTTTAAAAATGAAAAATTTTTTATAAATTTTCTTAGGAAACTTAAAAAAACTTTTTTATCCTCATCAAATCTGTTAGAACTCTTTAAAAACTTTCTTTTTTCAAAATCTTGAAAAATCCATATTATATTAAAATTTTCTTGAAATAAATTTCAAGATTTCATTGATTTCAAGAAAATTTTAATAGAATATAGATTTTTCAAGATTTTAATTTATAAATTAAAAGATTTAAAAAAAATTAAAAGAAAATGTAGATTTTTAATGATTTCGAACAAGAAATTTAGAAAGTTTTTAAGAATTTTGAAAGGTTTGAAGAGAATGAAAGAATATTCTTAAGATTCATATGAAAATTTGAAAAGATTTTCAAACATTTCACAAGATTTCTGAAAATTCCGAAAAAAAAATCCGGAATATCTTGAGGACATTTTTTTAATTTTTAAAGATTTTTGAAAATTTTAAGAAAAATTTGGGTCCGTTTAAATGATATTTAGAAATGTTTGAAGTGTTGAAGTGATTAAAAATATTTTGAAACTTGAAAGAATTTCCAAATATTTATAAAATATTTTTAAAAAAGAACGAATTTTGAAGAAATAGTTAAATTTTTATTTAAAAACAAATTTTTAACTAAGAAGGTAATTAATAACAAACCTTGTTTTTTTTTGAGGAAAATGATAAAATTCTCTTAAGATTTTACGATTTCCGGGATTCAAAAATATGTCATTTTAAACTTAAAAAGATTTCAAAAAACTTAAAACAAAATGTAGATTTTTAATACATACTTTTTCGCATATCTGAAATCTTCAAAACTTAAAAAAACCTTGAAAAATACATACCATCAAAATATAAATCTTCAAAATTAAATAATTTGCAATGCTATTGTATTTAATTATTTTGTTAAAAATTTTAATATTTTGTTGAAAATATAATTATTTTGGTGAAAATTCAATTATTTTGATGAAAATTCAAGTATTTGGGTTTAAAATTTCACAGTTTTGTTGAAAATTAAATTATCTTCTAAAAAAGTAATCTTTTTGTTAAAAAATTCAACTATTTCTTTGAAAATTTATCTTTGTAGGTAGGAAAAATTCAAGTAATTCGTTAAAAATTCAACAGTTTGTTGAAAAATTAATTATTTTGTTGAAAATTCAATTCTTTTCTAAAAAATTCGTTTTTTTATTTCAAAATTGATGTATTTGGTTGAAAATTCAACCATTTTGTTAAAAATTTAATTATTTTGTGGAAAATTCAACTTTTCGGGTTGAAAATTAATTAATTATTTTGTTGAAAATTTCACTTTTTGGGTTGAAAATTTAACGGTCTTCTAAAAATTATCTTATTATACAATTTTATTTGAAAATTTAATTGTTTTGTTGAATTTTTTTTGTTTGAAAAATTAAATTTTTTTTACGAAAATTTAATCGTTTTGTTGAAAATTTAATTATTTTGTTGAAAATTCAAATTTTATATAAAATTTCATCTTTTTAGGTAGATAATTCAAGTATTTGGTTGAAAATGCAACTATTTTCTTGAAAATGTAATTATTTTGTTGAAATTTTAATTATTTTGTTGAAAATTCAACTTTTATCTAAAAAAATCATCTTTTCGTGGAGAAAATTTAATTATTTTGTTGAAAATTTAATTATTTTGTTAAAAATTTATTTTTTGGTTGAAAAATCAACTTTTATCCAAAAATTTCATTTTTTCAGGTCGAAAATTCAAGTATTTAGTTAAAAATTCAACTTTCTTCTTGAAAATCTAATTATTTTGTTGAAAATTTAATTATTTGGTTAAAAATTCAACTGTTATCTAAAAAATTCATCTTTTTAGGTAGAAAATTCAACTATTTCGTTGAAAATTTAATTATTTTGTTGAAAATTTACAATTTTTCATTATTTTGTTGCAAATTCAACTTTTGTCTAAAAAATTAAGTATTTTGTTGAAAAAAAAAATTTTTTATAATTTAATTATTTTGTTGAATTTTTTTTTTTAATTAATTTTTTTTTTAAATTAATTTTTATTTTTTGAAAATTTAATCGTTTTGTTGAAAATTCAATTTTTATATAAAAATTTCATCTTTTCAGGTAGAAAATTCAAGTAGTTGGTTAAAAATTCAACTTTTATCTAAAACTTTCATCTTTTTAGGTAGAAAATTCAAGTATTTGGTTAAAAATTCTACTTTTATCTTAAAAATTCATCTTTTTAGGTAGAAAATTCAACTATGTTGTTGAAAAGTTAATTATTTCGTCACAAAATTAAATTTTTTTAAATATTTTGTTGAAAATTCAACTTTTGTCTAAAAAATTAAGTATTTTGTTAAAAAATTAATTTTTTTTTTATTTAATTATTTTGTTGAAATTTTAATTATTTTGTTGAAAATTCCACTTTTATCTAAAAATTTCATCTTTTTAGGTAGAAAATTCAATTATTTGGTTAAAAATTCAACCTTTTTCTTGAAAATTTAATTATTTTGTTAAAAATGTAATCGTTTTGTTGAAAACTCAACTTTTGTATAAAATTGCATCTTTTTAGGTAGAAAATTCAAGTATTTGGTTAAAAATTCAGTTATTTTCTTGAAAATATAATTATTTCGTTGAAATTTTAATTACTTTGTTGAAAATTCAACTTTTATCTAAAAAATGCATCTTTTTAGGTAGAAAATTCAAGTATTTGGTTAAAAATTCAACTATTTTGTTGAAAATTTATTTTTTTGCTGAAAAATCAACTTTTATCTAAAAATTTCATCTTTTTAGGTAGAAAATTCAAGTATTTGGTTAATGGTTTAAAATTCAACTTTTATCTAAAAATTTAATCTTTGTAGGTAGAAAAGTCAAGTATTTGGTTAAAAATTCAACCTTTTTCTTTAAAATTTCATCTTTTTAGGTAGAAAATTCAAGTATTTGATTAAAAATTCAATTTTTTTGTTGAAAATTTATTTTTTTGTTGAAAAATTAATTATTTTCTTGAAAATTTAATTTTTATCTAAAAATTCATCTTTTTAGGTAGAAAATTCAAGTATTTGGTTAAAAATTCAACTATTTTGTTAAAAATATAATTATTTTGTTTTAAATTCAACTTTTATCTAAAAAATTCGTATTTTTAGGTGGAAAATTCAAGTATTTGGTTTAAAATTCGACTATTTTGTTGAAAATTTAATTATT
>CAKNYM010025347.1:0-21458 GCA_932195095.1 Andricus curvator
CCAGCCACACTCCTAGCTGTTTCAAGGCCCTAATGGGGGTGATTTTTTCCCTTGTTACTTAAAAATGAATAGGTTGGATTTTCCTCTTCGTGGTCAATAGCACTGCTTCAGTCTTCTCTGGTGCCAGTTGCAGTCCTCTCTAGATAGATAGATAGATAGGTAGGTAGGTAGGTAGGTAGGTAGGCAGGTAGGTAGGTAGGTAGGTAGGTAGGCAGGCAGGCAGGTAGGCAGGCAGGCAGGCAGGCAGGCAGACAGGCAGGCAGGCAGACAGACAGACAGACAGACAGACAGACAGACAGACAGATAGATAGATAGATAGATAGATAGATAGATAGATAGATAGATAGATTCCGATAGATGGATAAATATCATAATGGGCGCGTCTCACAATTTAAAAAACGAGTATTTCATAGGGTTTGGAATGAATATATATGTAAAAATCAGTAAAAAAATTAGTATCAGTAATCAAGAAATAATATAAAATAAAAATATTATGTATATATATATATATATATATATATAATAAAAAATAAATATAAAATTATATATTTGATAAAATACATAATATATAATGTGTAATACAATAGTTGTTGCTGTAATGCAAACGTTGGCGAAAGCAAACAAAATCCCCCGATGATGGCAATTCAGCACGTGCTACAAGCCGGCGCAAACCGATGTGAAATACACAAATACGCTAAGTGTCAATAAGGGGGCCTTTACAGGGAAGGGGTGAGCTTCGAAATGAATTCGAAGGATAGGTTAATAAATAAGTTGGGGGAGATTCTAAGGGACTGGATGGAGGATAGAGGCTGGGCGGTGGCAAATGGTATGGCAACTGGGGATGAAGAGGGAGAATACACATACGTAGGTAAGGTGGGGGTATCGGTAATAGATTATGTAGTTATGAATATCCAAAGGTAGGAGGAGATGGAGAGATTCGCAGTAGAAGGGAGGGTAGAATCAGACCATCAGCCATTAGGGTTGTGGATAAGGGGTGAGAACGGCGGAAGGCAAGGTGGGGAAGAAGTGTCGACGGGGGAGAGGCTTAGCTGGACGAGGGAGGCAATAGAGAAGTATAAGGAGCAGTTAGGGAAGGTACGCTTCGAAGGGCAGACGGTGGAAGAGATATGGGAGGATGTAAAAGAGAAAGTGGAAGGGTGCGTGCAAAATAAGGTATTCAAACACAAGAAGAAAGGAATGGTGAAGCCGTGGTGGGATAGGGAATGTAAAAAGATGAGAAGGAAGGTGAAGAGGAAGTATAAGAAGTAGAAAGAGGGTTCTGCGGAGAGGGGGGAGTACGTAGAAACGAGGAAAAGTTTAGATTGATGTGTAAGAAGAAAGAACAGGAAAAGTAGAAAGAGCTGGAGGAGGAGTTAGGAAATGTTAAGACAGAGGGGGACGTCTGTAAGATAATAAATAGGTTTAGGAAGCGTAGAGCAAGGATAAGCGAGAATATAGGGAGTGCGGAGTGGAGGGTGTTTTTTAAAGAATCATTTCAGGGCTCAGATTCAAGGAAGAGACATGATGGGAGTAGAAGAACGGGGGAGGCTGGATAGGGTAGAGAACGAAGCATGGCTGTTTAGTACACAAGTGGTTAGGGAGAGGCTGAAGGAGGTAGTGAAGAAAGTATGGAGGGGGGAGGGATTCCCACGAGGGTGGAGAGAAGGGTTAATAGTACCTCTGTATAAGAAAGGAGATAGGAATAGGCAGGAAAATTATAAAGGGATTACGCTAATGAATACGGCGTATAAAGTATACGCGATGGTGGTGGCGGAGAGGCTGCGGAAGGATGTCGAGGGGAAAGGAATATTGCTGGAGACGCAGGCGGGCTTTAGGGCAGGTAAGAGTACTATCGAAAATATCTACGTTCTGCAGCACGTGGCGGATAGAGAATTAGCGAAGAAGGGGTCGAGAGTGTACGCGTTTTTTGTGGATCTAAAAGGCGCGTTTCCGTCGGTGGATAGTGGGAGGTTGTGGGAGGCGATGGAGGATAGGGGAGTGGAGAGAGGCCTGATCGAGAGGGTAAGGGAGATATATGAAGAGACCAAAGATGAGGTAAGAGGAGGACAGGGGATTTCAAAGGGATTCTGGATGGATAGGGGGTTAAGACAAGGGTGTCCGCTTAGCCCAACGCTTTTTGCGATTTTAATTGCGGATATGGAAAGTAAGCTGGAGGCCGGAGTGGTAGGAGGAGTCAGGATAGGAGGGGTTAGAATTTGGTCGCTAGCGTGTGCAGATGACATAGTGTTGTTGGCAAAAAGCGAGGAAGCCTTAAAGGAAATGATGAAGAGGTGGAGAAGATACCTGGATAAGAACAGGTTATAACTGAATGCGGAAAAGTCCAAGGTTATGGTTTTCAGAAAAGGAGGTGGAAGGGATAAGGCTGGGGAGTGGAAGTGGAAGGGAAAGGCGGTGCAGGAGATGAAAGTGTTTGTGTACCTGGGCTTCTTGTTTTGGAGGAATGGCGGAGTGGATGGTCACATAAAAGAGAGAGTGAGGAGGGCAAATGTGGTGATGAGGCAGGTGTGGGGGTTGGGAAAGATGTTATTCGCAGATGATTTTGGAAGGAGAATAAAATTGTTTGACTCACTAGTGATGAGTGTGTTATTGTATGGAGTAGAGGTGTGGGGGTGGAAGGAAAGCGAAGAGGTAAATAGGACATAGGAGAGGTATGTAAAGTGGAAACTGGGGCTAGGAACACGCCTAATTATATTGTCAGGAGGGAGACGGGGAGAACGAGTGTAGGGATTCTAGCGGGGAGTCGGGCGTGTAAATATGAGGAGAAATTTTTGGAAGAGGGGGGAAGTAAGCTGGTTAGGGAGTGTTGGTGGGAGAAGGAGAACAGGAGAGGGGGTGGGAAGATGGAGGTTGAAAGAGAAAGATATTTAAGAAAGAATGGACTGCAGATGGATAAAGTGAGAAGGATGCATGAGGAAGGAAGGAAGGTATATGAGTTGGTTAAGAAAAACAGCATGGAGAGAGAGAAGACAGCAGAGGAAGAGAGAATAAGAGAGACAAGGTTTAATGGGAACTATGTGTGGATTATGCCAAGGGCGAGAGCGCAATATTTGTGTGAGAAAGGAAAGAGAGGTAAATATTGTAAATAGTAGATAAGTATTAGGGATTAGCCCTGGAGGCAGAGTTTGGTAATGCGAGGCAAAGCAAGAAAGTAGGGACATACGTGCAAGGCGAGGCGAAGCGAGGAAGGCAATGCTATAAGAGCGAGCGGCGTTAGAGATAAGGTGTGGAAGGATGTTAGATTTAAGGGTTAGTTTTAAGAAAATTCTGTAAAAAATGGAAATGTAAGCAAGTCAATTTTTTAAGGCCAGCAGGCTAAAAAATAAACGTTTATCTACTATATATATATATATATATATATATATTCATATTATTTGGATGGCAGTTGCTCCGAGTGGGACCCTGCAGTGGTTGTTTAACTTTTTGTTTAGTTAGTAAGTATACCATTAAGCCATTTCCCTTCCAGGGTAGGCGTGACACTACCCGATTTGGGTAGTGTTTCTAGGTGGATAGTTTCTTGTAGTAAATAACTACAAGTGTGGGCTCACCACACCCACAATATGCCAACAGCACGCAGTATTCTCGAATGGTCACCCATCCAAGTACTAACCGCGCCCAACGCTGCTTAACATCAGCGATCTGACGAGAACTGGTTTTTTTCAGCGTGGTATGGCCGTTGGCCATATATATATATATCATAAAAAATAAATATAAAATTATATATTTGATAAAATACATAATATATAATGTGTAATGCAATAGTTGGTGTTGTAATGCAAACGTTGGCGAAAGCAAACAAAATCCCCCGATGATGGCAATCCAGCACGTGCCACAAGCCGGCGCATACCGATGTGAAATACACAAATACGCTAAGAGTCAATAAGATATATTAAAAAATTATAATATTTATATAAGTTGATGCAATTATACAAATAATCATATAGTTGAACAAAAAGAAAAAAAATGCTGGCATCGAGAATCGAACACGCAACCTTCCGCTCCTAAGCCAAGCAAGCTATCGCCTGAGCCATTGGATCATCTGAAAGTCAATTTTTCTATGGATATATGATTTGCTTTGAATTTTTCAAACCAGTTTTTTCTCGAAATTCGCCAAAAAGCGCATCCAGTACATATATTCCCTGGCGGACCGAACAAACGGAGCGGATACGCTACAGCGTATCCTTATAGTATCCACATCGTATCCTCTCCGTATCATGCAAGAAAAACTCATTTAAAAAGGAAGATGAACATTTCACTTGTTGAAAATCGGATTCTACGTGAAATTTTGCGTTAAAAGGTCACGGAGTAATCGCAATAGTTTTTCTTGCAACATTAAAAATTTAAAAAAAAATATAATACTTATCGACAACGTGGGCTGAAGGCGACTTCAAACGCATCGTCGACGGATAAAGCCTATTGACTGCTACTGAACGACGATGCGTTTGAAGTCACCTTCAGCGCACGTCATCGATAAGTATTATATTTTTTTAAAGTTTTTAATGTTGCAAGAAAAACTATTGCGATTACTCCGTGACCTTTTAACGCAAAATTTCACGTAGAATCCGAATTTCAACAAGTGAAATGTTAATCTTTCTTTTTTTATGAGTTTTTCTTGCATGATACGGAGAGGATACGATGTGGATACTATAAGGATACGCTGTAGCGTATCCGTTTCGTTTGTTCGGTCCGCCAGGGTTATACTATATATTATAATAATAGATAATAATACTATTATAATTATAACTAAAAACTTGTACACAATTTCTAAATCTCGCGTACATATTTTATATAGGAATTACAAATGCACACATTTTTTCTACATTTCTTTTCGCAAAAGCTCGCTTATTTGTATATTTTTAGATCGATTATTATTTCTGCAAGGAGAATTTGCTAAATTAAATGAGAAAAATAATTATCAGCTCAGATTTCCTGCAGCGGTTGATAATAGTGCAGTTACAAGAGTGGCCGACAGATGGATCTCTAAGGAAATTCACCATCATGAATTGATTTTCAAGGGATTTCACTTTGACGTCTGTCACCACAATAAATTATCAAATGCTTATAATAATAAGAAAGAATAAAGTCTTAGAATTTTGGCTCTTCCCTCGGCATTTATGAGATATACTAAATTGTATCGACTGCGAGACCACTACAGTACACGTAAGTATAATTTAATTTCATCTCGATATAAATTAAAATTAAATATACACTTTTCCAGTGCCGGAAAAATTGGGGGTTCGGACTTTGAAAAATTTCAGAGCCAGTCGGCCATTTTCTAAGTCGTTTATCCAACACCCTTAATGGGACTTTTTCAGGAAGCTAACTAGGCCACGAGTTGACGTAAGGGTTAGATCATGCTTTGCCTATGATGGGGTAAAATTTAGGGTTATGATTGGCTGGAAGAATGATTGAGGCTGAGAGTAGCGGAACCTTTGACTCCGATCTCTTTGAATTTGTAAAATTGGACTTAGAGAAATTCACATTTTAAATCAGTGGCCAGAATATACTTCAATTTTAATTTAAAACTCTTGGTGTTGCATTGGCTATATCCTTTCTCAATTTATTAATTATATTTCTTTGCAATAATATTAAAATTCTCATACAAAATAAAGAAAGATTTTTAAATACTTTTAAAAACGTTAAACTACAACTGCACCTGGACTTGTGCATCAATGGTTTCATCAAGTCGATAGAACCTAAATTTTGAGGAATAAAATACTTTTGTAGAAATAGCTTCTGCAAATTTAAATAATTTAAATTTTCGCGCCAAATTAATCGTAGACTGTTACAGCATGTTTTTCACATTTTCTGATATTCTCTTAATCCGTTATATCGGCAATCTCCGCCCTCATCTCTGGTATTTTAAATTTAATACTATTTTTAACAGTGTAGAGAATGGTCCGTCTCTTTTACTCTTATCGACCTGCAGGCAGGCTGCCTGCTTGCTGAGGCATGATGGTGCAGTCCCATGTGGGTAGAAAACGGCAGCGTACAGCAGAAACTGATGAGAGTAAAAGAGACGGACCGATTGAATTCTCTCTTTCACTCTCATGAGTTTCTGCTTTATGCCGACGTTTTCTGCCCACATCAGGCGGCAAGTTGAAAGCACCCTGAAGGCTCCTTACACCTTCCGTCAATCAGTCGTCGACCAACCAACATATCGAAATATCACGCCCGTGAAGTTGGCACACCACAAATCGGAAATGAAAATTTTTTCAATGGAATACTTTCGTGGTCCTTTGGTGGTTGTAAGGTGGTGGTTTTTGATTTTTGGTGGTAAACATTGCAAAAACTACAGAGTTTTTAAAGCTGGAGTGCTAACTCCACGTTGCACTCCACTTTTTAACTTTTTCCAAAAATTCTTTTTCAGAAGGCAATCATAAAAATGCTGTGTTTTTATGCCTCCATAGACAAACGCAAAAGTACGCATTTTGAGCGGTGTCTGGTGGTGCGTTGGATGAGTTACAAAATAGGATTCAGTAAGCACGGCGTGACGTAGAGTTCAAAAAAGAGCTTTGTTTGTGCGTGCTCCGTGCATTTTCGTAACCCTAGAAAGACCGTGGTTGACAAAGATAGAAAGAGAAATTCATAGCGGATTGGTGTAACGAAGAGTGTAGCGTGTACCTATCGCCTCACACATTATACTTTGTTGTCTCTTTCACGCTCGTTAGAACAAAAATGCAGTAGATCTCGTGCGTACCTTCGCCGACTCAAAACGTCATTCTGCATTTTTCCATGGAGACAATGAAATCACGCCATTTATGATTTTGTTCTGAAAAGTATCGTTCGTGACTCCCCAATAGGCACAAGAGTCAGAAAGGTGTCTCTATGATATCGTTTTCCGGACGTTGTAACGACATTTAAAAAAGACATCTTAAGGACGTAGTTAAGAAAACGCAAATATGTCCTAAAGTTTTTGCCATCGTAATTACAACAAAGTGACTGAATTAGGATAATCGAAAACTGCCTTTAAGACGTCCGACGGTTGGTCTTGAAGTCATTAAAAAGAAATCTTTCAGATTTTCTTTCAGGCTTTGTGTTGTCTATGTCTGTCGTTTTTTAATCTTTACGATGTCTAATATAATATTGACTAGAATGTCTGAAAGACATGTAAATGATGCTCGCATGACAATTGAACGACAAATATAAATAATTTAGAAAATTAAAAAATTTTCAATATTACTAACTTATAATTACACTTTTCTTTATGGTTTAAACACAAAGCACGTCAAAATTCCTAAAAAACCGTCTTTGCTTCTTATAAAATTCGAAGAACTGAAAAATCAGATATCAAATTTGCATTTCACAGTATTTACACTTCTTTTATCTAAAAAAGCAAAAATAATTTGTAGACGTTAAAATTTTTATCTTCGAATTTACAAATTAAATTAGACATGCTGTTGAATGATTATTCCTAATTGGGCCATTTATAGTGAAACGTCAATTTTTTTATTTTCTTTTTGAAATTTCGCAATCATTAAGAGATCGAAATAGCTATCCTACCACGAGATTTTATGGCTGGAAGGCGTTTTAATATTTTACTACTAACGGAAAAAATTTATCCGTAAAAAAGTCACGAACTACTAGCTAGGTCTCGGATATGAGAAAAATTCATCGGATATTTATGTATTTTCGTAAATAATCTGCGAACTTTGAGAAAGATTGACGAACTCGATATGAAAATTCTAAAACGGTTCATCACTTTTGTTTTACGTGAATAATTACAAAAATATTACTAGTGATTGGGAAAAGATTCTCAGAGCACTCACGAGCTTGTCCGACAAATCTGGGAACTAGAAAGTAGGTTCGCCTGTATGTGGCCCGCACACATGCTCACCCAAACACGCGGTGCTTGCGTGTGCTCGTATGTGTGCTTCGAGCTCGTCGGATGAGTGGCTAGAAGTTCTATTCCTATTTTGTTTGGCCTCGATGGCTGCGCGTGTTTACGCACTCCTAGTTTATGTTTAGAAACTGGTGAGTCAGCAGTCTTGAGGGTTCGAATCTGCTGAGTTGCGAATTCATAAATTAATATAAATTAAATCGCACAAATAAAATTTTTCCTCTTCATATTTCAGGTTGAAATTTTCAGGAACTGTTCGTAGGAAATCCGAACTGTTCGTAAGAAACTTCGAAATTTATCCATATATTTCTCATAGAAATAAGGATGTAATGTTTCATTTTTTTATCTCGTATCCGAGACCTAGCTACAAGTTCGTGACTTTTTCACGGATAAATTTTTTCCGTGTAAATACAAGAAAATATGCGCACGTGAAACGTACAAGTCATATATTGCAACGACGTCATAACGATGTCTTAAGGGGTAACACCACTCTAGAAGCCGAAAACAAGACTAGCTTTGTGAATTATTTTTGAGAATATTAAAGAGGGAATAGGATTTTTTTTAAAGAAGGGATGTTTAAGCATATATTGAAGTATGGAAAAACATTTTTTTATTGACATTTTTATACAAAATGGCGCCGATGCAGCTGATTTCGCGAAATGCCTTTTTTAAAAACGTCTCCACGGGCGGACAGATTACATGAAAAGTATGAGACCTGGCACGAAAAACGAAAAAAAAATCCTAATCTATATACCATTGGCTAAGGTACTACGTTGGGGTTTTTGTTTAAATCAAATTTTGTAAAAATGGCGCGACTTTGAAAAAAAATCGATTTTTCGCAAAAAAAAAAGGCTGAAAATTGTTTATAAAATTAAAATTTTACGACCAATCAAAAAACGGCTACGTAGTACCACGAAGAATGTAATTATGAAGATACTGTCCAAATTTGAAGTCAATCCGTTCGCTGATGCCCGAGTAATCTGTCCGTCCAGTTCGAAAAATGTGGTTTCGAGAAAAACGCGTTTAAAGTTTTACTAACAGAAAAATCCATGAAATCTCAGCAGCGTTTACTGATTCACAGACACACCTATACTATTTTTAATAGAAATCAGCGCACCCTAGTTGACACCTGAGGAACCCTAATGACCTCCCACTTACCATTTCGACAGGTAAAAGAAATATAAAAGCGTTGGATCCGAGTGCGCCGCTGGAGCGCTCAGTACACGCTTCGAGGCGCTTCGGTGAAATCAAGATTTCGACCTGTTAAATTTTTTTTTTGCAATGGGACCAAATGCACATTGTTTTTAGGCCCCTAAAGTACATTTTAAGCTAAGAAAAAAAATCGATTTTTTGAAAATCCTAGAGTGGTGTTACCCCTTAAAGATATCGTTAAGACTTTTAGCTAACAAAAGTTACAATTTGAAGTTCCGTGCCTCGTTATAAAATTTGAAAAAACTAGTTCTTCAGTCAAATCAGAAAATGAAACTTAGATTTCCAAATGGCTAGACTAGACTAGGTATTTAGATAAACATTAATTAACAGCGAAAACATATAATCTTAATTTATAATTATTATTAACATCTATAATTTGAATTAATGATATCTGGCAGTGTGAAATGTCGCGTGATAAGGAGAGTGAAAGAGAGAGAAGAATACTTTTGTCTCTTTGATTCTCATTATGACGCAACGTTTTAAGCTGCCATGGGACGCAAGCCTAAGTCCTAAGAAGCAACGACATCGCAACGATGTCATAAAGATGTCGTTAAGACTTTCAGCTACTAGCTACTATTTCCAATTCCTTGTAAAAATTTTCCTAATTTTCCTTTGCCAATGAAATTCACAGAACCATTAAATCAAGTTATTTCAAATTTGCATTTTAAAGAATTTTGGGGAGCCAACTCTACAGCAAAAAATGAAACCTACATTAGATAATCGTTAATTGAAAGCGAAAATCTATCAATCTATTTTCTAATTATTAAACATCCTTATTTTAAATTATAGAAATTTGATGATTATTCCTGATTTTCAAAATGAATTTAATCATGCTCTCTAATTGCCCTTCTGAAAAAACTGATAGCACCCAATTGGGGCTGATGAACTGAATGAGCTTCGATTGAGAAACACCATTGCAACCGATTTATTTAATCGGGTTTAATCGGGTGGGTCTTTTGAATCCGATTAATAAATCAGTTTCAATTTGGTTATTAATTTTGAAACTTCAATTTTTAATTCCTTTTTTTGAATATAAATTTCGTTAAAGAACACACTTTTCGGGAATGGGCTACGGTGTTATGTTTTGTAATACATTCTTTTGTGTTTGACAATAATTGAAGAGTAAATAAGTATTTCCCTATCGTGCAGCCAAAAGTTGGAGTCTTTAGCAGTTTTAAAAAGTAAAGTAAAGTCTTTACTCTACGATTCTTTTCTACGTTGTGTACAATCGAATGTCAAATCAGAGTTAGTTCTACTAGCGCGAGTATAGCGCCACCACACCACAAAAGGACGCGGGAAAATACAAAGTTTAAGTACAGTATTCAGCTCATCGAAGAAAAGATCCATTATTTTTGCACAGACTCAATATTTTGGAGAGACCACCTTTCAGTAAAAAATAAAATCTTCATTTCTTCTTTGAATATTAATTCTATTAGACTTATAGCGAGTGAACAGTGGTGCTACTAGTCTATGTCGTTAGGATGTCGTAAAGACCTTGGCGGACCGGCCGAACGCAGACGTCACGCTGCAGCGTAACGTTAAAGTAATCGTAAAGTCATGGTAAAGTAATATGGCATTACAAGTAATAAAAGAAACAAAATAAATATGTAAACTGTTGCAATTATAATAATACGTTAAAATTTACGTTAAATGGTCATGTCGTAATTGCAACAAGTTTATTTTTCATCGTTAAAAAATAAAAAAACGAAGTTGCTGACAGTGATGTCAGCTAAAGGCGGCTTCAGGCGCATCTACTGGCAGTGGTATAATAAGAAGCAGATATGTACATTGATACTGAGGCTTGCAATATTTATCCTTAAATTTTTATGAATTGCATTTTAATTTTTAAGAATTAATTAATTTAAGTTATTTTATTATTATAAATTAAGTGATGAAATTAAAAGTTCAAATGTGAAGTGAATAGTCTCAAGTGATAAAAGCGAGTAGCAAATGGTCGCCCGTCGGTAACGTGAATAACTTTAAAGGCTGAATGGTAGCGCCGCGCCGTGGAGCCTTACTGAACCAGTGCACTCAAAGCACTGTGGCCACACATGCAAATTTTTTTGTAGCTTGTGCCGTTCTTCCAATAATTCACATTTTTTATTTTTATTGTTATCTTTTACAATTAAAACATAAACTACACATCCTATCAACAAATCATTTTTACAAAACTTAAACATCTTTTTTGGTTGGATAACTTATTCTCATTCTTCTGGATCTTCTGTCGTTTTTCCGAAAATTCAAGTTACTTATTTTTTACGATTAAAACGAAAAATACACCTCCTATCAAAGAATCGATAATAACAAATTTATAGATTTTTTTGCCTTAACAATTTTTGTAAATTTATTTTTTTTCGTGTCTTGCATGCTTTGACCGTAAAAAGGAATTTTTTATTATTTTTGGTGTTGTTAAAACCAGAACCATTGGTCAGAAAATTTGAATTTTCGATTTTTCAAGAAAATTCAAAAAGTTGCTATGATAATCTTGTAGAGCTTCCAAAAAGGTCAAAAAGCTTTTCTTGACTTTGTTATATCGTGCGTTGTTTGGCTTTTATTATCTCCTATGTTACCGCAGTCGATAAAGTTTCTTTCTGTCAAATTTAAAAAATTAAAATTCAATAACTCCGACAAAATGTTTACAATCTACCTGTTAATTTTAAACATCGCCATGTTTTTTTACATTAATTTAATTATTTACTACATTTATTTACATTTATTTGACACATTTTCGTTTTCCAATTTTTTATTTTATTTTTGAACTTCGCGCGTTAAATGCTACTAGCGATGTACTTGAAGCCGCCTTTAGCTGACGTCACTGACAGAAACTTCGTTTTCTTATTTTTTTAAGCTGAAAAATAAACTTGTTGCAATTACGACTTGACCATTTAACGTAAACTTTAACGTATTATTATAATTGCAACAGTTTACATATTTATTTTGTTTCTTTTATTAGTGGTAATGCCATATTACTTTACCATGACTTTACGATTACTTTACCGTTACGCTGCAGCGTAACGTCTGCGTTCGGCCTGTCCGCCAGGGGATGTCGTTAAGACTTTGAGCTACAAGCTACAATTTGGAGTTATTTGTCTCGTAATGAAATTCAAAGAACTCTCAAATCAGGTTATTTCAAATTTGCATTTTAATGTATTTCGGAGAGACCACACTTTAGTAAAAATTAAATCTTAATTTTTTCTTTGAATATTAATTCTCTGATATTTTATTATAATTAAAAAATAAATGCGCGTACTTCCGTCATGAATTTAACGACTAAAAGCTATTTTTATATTCACTACTGAATCTGGCCATACAAATAAAATATATACTTACTTGCGACAAGTTTAAGTCTATGTCATTAGGATGTCGTAACGACGTCGTAAAGATGTCGTTAAGACTTTGAGCTACAAGCTACAATTTGGAGTTATTTGTCTCGTAATGAAATTCAAAGAATTCTCAAATCAGGTTATTTCAAATATACATTTTAATGTATTTCGGAGAGACCACACTTGAGTAAAAATTGAATCTTCATTTTTTCTTTGAATATTAATTCTCTGATATGTTGTTATAATTAAAAAATAAATGCCCGTACTTCCGTCACAAATTTAACGACTGAAAGCTATTTTTATATTCACTACTGAATCTGGCCATACAAATAAAACATATATTTACTTGCGACAAGTTTAAGTCTATATCGTTAGGATGTTGTAACGACGTCGTAAAGATGTCGTTAAGACTTTGAGCTAAAAGCTACAATTTGGAGTTATTTGTCTCGTAATGAAATTCAAAGAACTCTCAAATCAGGTTATTTCAAATTTGCATTTTAATGTATTTCGGAGAGACCACACTTTAGTAAAAATTGAATCTTCATTTTTTCTTTGAATATTAATTCTCTGATATTTTGTTATAATTAAAAAATAAATGCGCCTACTTCCGTCACAAATTTAACGACTTGAAGCTGTTTTTATATTCACTACTGAATATGGCCATACAAATAAAATATATATTTACTTGCGACAAGTTTAAGTCTATGTCGTTAGGATGTTGTAACGACGTCGTAAAGATGTCGCTAAGACTTTGAGCTACAAGCTACAATTTGGAGTTATTTGTCTCGTAATGAAATTCAAAGAACTCTCAAATCAGGCATTTCAAAGCATTTTAATGTATTTCGGAGAGACCACATTTTAGTAAAAATTAAATCTTCATTTTTTCTTTCAATATTAATTCTCTGATATTTTGTTATAATTAAAAAATAAATGCGCGTCGTAGTAAGGAATGACTATGGGGCGCCGTTATGGGCGTGGCCTAATCCCCCTCTCTACCCCGCGCCCCGCGACTGTCACCACCGCGTCGACGTAGATAAGACTGAGTAACAACAGTCTACGTAGTGGAAGAGGGGAGCTTCCAAACGTGAAAATGGAAAAGGGAGGAGAGTGGAGATAGGAGATTCCCGCCTGGCGAATTCAGAGCGCTGTGACGTAATAGTATTCGGGGTTTCCCCAGAGAAAAGAAGATATTTAAACGATTTTTAATATTTTTAAGTGAATGATTAATGTTTTTAATTAAATATTTTTTAATAAAAGGATTTAATGTTCATTACTAATACAAAATAACATTATAAAAATAATTATCTAAAAATAGGAGAAGGATAAATAATAAGAGGGTAGATTTTCGTTTTCAAACTTGTCAATATTGTTTTATTTCATTTTTCTGATCTCAACTTAGAATTGGTCAGTCTTTTTTTAATTGTACCAAACTTTAGATAACACTCTAATGAATCTACAGTTCGAATTTGAAAAAATCCTTAAAATATAATTTTATCTGTATAATACCTTAAGGGCATGTGAGACATTTTAAAATACGAATTACCGACCTTCCCATGTTATTTTTTCCGCCACTTTAAAAAGAGGGAAATTGAAATATCGTGCTACTTTTTTTTTTAAATGATAGGTAATATTATGGGGCAGGTCTGTCTGGTCAATTAAAGTTGCTATATTGTTGCTAAATATATTTTTTTAATATTTGTAATGTTCACCTAGAAGCTCTTGTATTTCAAATTATTTAAATATGGCGGCTGATCACATCGTATTTTCTTTTGCCAATTACAAGTGTCTGGTGCATTTTCACTTCACCGAAAAAGAAGAAATTAGCAATGCAGTATGTATAGATTATATAAAAATTGGCAAAATATTATTTCTGATTGAAATGCAATCATTAATACGTAGTGCAGGAGCGAGGTGATGGATAGCAGAAGTGTTTGTCTCTTAGCGCGAAAAGCATTTCAAAGTATAGAGGGCTCTGTATTTGGAAAATGCTGACAGCGCCACCCTGCACTTGCGGTTGTTGGCAGAAGCTTAGTGACGAGTCTCTAGAGACAGCGTCGGTAACGGCGAAATCGTTCAAAGATCTCAGTAATTTCTGACATGACTATTGAAAAATAATGAAATTATTTGTGTTGATAAATATTAAATTGTTCGTAGTTGTTAAATTTATATAGTAGAATTGCATGACGTTTAAAAATTGAAGTAGATCAATTCATTATGAAGTTGTTGGCCAGGCTGGTTTAAAAAGAAATATTTGTAATAAAAATTATTGAAACTATTGTTTACACATGATCATATTGAAATGTTAAAAATAAATTTTTAAAAGGCATTTCAGACATTATAAATCTTGGTGGGATTTAATGTTATAAGGAAATCGATTTAAATAAAAAATTGCTCGGTATGGGCATGAGACATAATAAGATCAAGCTGTATATAATGTCTAAAACTTTGGTTTCTCAAATTCATGTACTTTTTTATTAATTTTTTTTCAATCAGACAGATAAGAGAAATCCTTTTTTGACAATTAAAGAAATTTCAAATGTAAAGCATTAAAATTACAGAATTTTTCATTGTAAAAAAACATAAATCAACGTTATCATTTTCAATGCTCTAAATAGTCTCGATAGAAGAATGAATTAATGAATTTGTAGTTTTCAAAATTATATAATTTTTAGAAAAATTTTTGAATTCTTTCTAAGTTTTAAATTAGTTTAAAAATTTTGTCGAAACTTCTACATATCTGTCAGAACGGATCGAATTTTTCCTAAAAATTTATCTAGAATCCTGTAAAATTACGAAAATTGTCTTCAAATCTTCCGCATTCTTTATTAACAATTTCATCTCTGTAAATATCCTCCTAAAATTATTTTTTTAAACTAAAAACTCATTTTCAATTTTCCTAGGAATCATACAAATTATTCTTATTCTCATTGAATCTTTAAAAATGGGTAGAAAGATTCTAAAGTTTTTTCGAAATCTTTACTTTCTTTTAAATTATTTAAGATCATTTCAAGTTTTACATTAATTTTAAATCTCTTCAAAACTTCAACATATCTATTCAACGTAATCGAATTTTTAAAAAATAATGTTAAGTATATATCAAATTACAATTTAAAATGGAATAAAAGCGCTTAATTTTGAATCAAGTATTTTGAAGTTATTTCAAAATGGGGAATATTCTATAAAATCACAATCGGGAGTTCATATTTCTTCAACTACTAAGGCTTTCGAACAGTTCAATTTGTCACGTAAAAATTTGTCTTGTAAAATCAATTGAGCAACTTTTGTCTATCAATTTTTTTCGTGGTTTGTATCGTTTGTCCAAAAATGTAATTTATTTTATTCTGAAATCAGTTATTTAAAAATGAAACAAAAACTACCCGTCCCATCAAAAAATGATTGATAAAAAAGGTGTAGCTCTTTTCTGAGTGAAAAAATTTTGCCTATTAATTTTTTCCGTGGTTTGTGTCGTTTGTCCAAAAATTTAATTTATTTTATTCTTAAATCAGTTTTTTACAAATGAAACAAAAACTACGCGTCCCATCAAAAAATGATAATAATAAAAATTGAAATTTCATTATGAAAAATTCATTATTATGACACTTATCATTATTATTACACATGTAAGTACTAAAAAATTATAAGAAAAATATTGAAAATTGTTTCTTTTTTTCAAATTAGACACAGCATATTTTCCTCCTGTTTGTAAATGATTTACAATTTTTTAAACAATTATTATTCGTTTAAAAAATATATTTTTCTCTGTAAGTCGTGGAAAATTATCATTTTCGGGATATAAATTCCAGAGAATAATAACTTGTCACAATTTGAGGGCGAAAGATTGTTTAAACAAATGGGAATTGTTTAAGTACTGACAAAATACTACTTGGAAACTTGTCCCTTATCAATTAAAAATAATTCTTGTCAAAAAAATCCAAAGAATACCGTTTTTAGTATGAATTTAATAGAAAAATGCTATTTTGTAGTTTTTGGGTCACTTTCCAAGCACAATAACAATGGTTTGAAAGGGGGTGGGTGATAAAAATTAAAACCTGAGAGGGGAGAGAGAGAGAGAGATCCTTCAGTGTCTCTGACACGCGACACAACACTTGTGTCGGAGGCCTGCGTTACACTTTCGAGTCGTGGTTTACTCCCCATATCGAGGTCTAAGATGTTTACACATCAATCAAAAAACGTTTTAAACAAAAACTATTGAAATCAGAAAATTTTCCACTCCGAATACGATTCAAAACAGAAATAGGTCTCGGTTCCAACGCCCTTAATGAAAGTTCCCTATGCAATTTGAATTTTCGCGGGTGAAACTACCAGCGCTACCAAACGGAGAAAACGAACCAATCATTGCGGAGAATCCCCGCCACATCGCTACACATGCCGCATTTCATGTGGAATTTTCATCATAAGTTATTCATAACCCATGATCATAACCTTATTTAGAAAAGCCGAAGACATTTAATCAAATCGGGCCTATTTTGAAAATATATTATATTTTGACTAGAAGGAAGAGACAGTTCGGAAAAATGTCTCTGAAACTTATTGCCAAAACGAGCGATCCTCCAGTAGGTATGCAAAAATATCTTAATATGTTATGTTTCACGTTATTTGTAACTTTTGGAGTAACTTCGTTACTATTTTAAAAAGTAACTTTTTACTTAGTTACGATTTTTGCAGTAAGTTGGAATTTTAATTTTCGTTACTTTGTGTATTTTAGTGAAAAATTTAACTATTTTGGCAGAAAGTTCTACTATTTGGTTGAAAAGTAACTTTGTTTTTTTTTTAAATTCATATTTTTGGTTAGTCTTTTTGGCTTGAAAATTAAGCAATTTAGTGTAATTTGTTTGTCTTTTTTCATTCAAAATTCTGCTTTTTCTCTTCAAAATATATATATCTTTTGATACAAAAGTCCTTTAATAGAAAATTAATCCGATTTGGCTGAGGATTTTTTTTTAATTCAACTATGATTTCAAATTACAATCTTTTTTGGTCAAAAAAAACCAACAAGTTTTTTGGTTGATAATTTAACCATTTTCTTTCATATTCGTTTTTTTTTAGAAAATTCAAATATTTTGGTAGAAAATTCAACTATCAATTTGAAAATGAGCTTTTTGTTGTCAATTGAACTCTATTGTTGAAAGTTCGTCCTTTTGGTTTGAAAATGGTAAAAAATTCAACCATTTGGTTGAAAATCTATGTATTTTGTTAGAAATTTAACTATATTGGTAGAAAGGCCAACTGTTTGGTTGAAATGTAACTTTTTTGTTTAAAATTCATATTTTCGGTTCGAAAATGCAAGTGTTTTTGTAAAGGATTCGTCTTTTTGGCTTGAAAATTCAACAATTTAGTGGAATTTTTTGTTCTTCGTTCAAAATTCGCTTTTTTAGTAGAAAATTAATCTGATTTGGTTGAGGATTTTTTGGTTGAATTCAACTGTTTTTGACTTCAAATTAAAATCTTTTTTTGGTTGAAGATTCATGTATTTTGTTAAAAATTAAACTATTTTGGTAGAATGTTTAACTAGTTTGTTGAAAAATAGCAAACCTTTTTGTTGAAAAATTAAAAACCTTTTTCGTTGAAAATTCAACTCTTTTGTTGAAAATTATTATTTTTGTTTGAAATTTCATGTTTTTCGGTAAAAAAATTTCTATAGAGGGTTCAGCTATTTTGTTGAAAATTTGACCATTTTGTTTCAAATTCGTTTTTTTTTTTTTTTTTTGTAGAAAATTAAACTATTGGGGTGAAAATTAACTTTTTTGTTGGGAATTTAACTCTTGTTTTGAAAGTTCGTTTTTTTGGTTTAAAAATCGTAGAAAATTGAACAATTTAGTTGAAAATTAATTTTTTTGTTGAAAATTAATCTTTTCGGTATGAAAATTCAACCATTTGGTTGAAAATTCATGTATTTTGTTAAAAATTTAACTATTTTGGTAGAAGGTCCAACTATTTGGTTGAAAAGGTAACTTTTTTGTTGAAAATTCATACTTTTGACTTCAAAATTCAACAATTTATTGGATATTTTTTGTTCTCTCTTCGTTCAAAATTCGGCTTTATTGTTTCAAAATTCATATCTTTTAATAACAAAATCTCATCTTGTTGTTGTTGAAAATTCAACTATTTTCATAGAAAATTAATATGATTTGGTTGAATTCAACTGTGTTTGATTTCAAATTAAAATCGTTTTGGTTGAAAATTCATGTACTTTGTTATAAATTAAACTATTTTGGTGGAAACTTCAACTAGTTTGTTGAAAAGTAACTTTTTCGTTAAAAAATCATCCTTTTGACTTGAAAATTTAACTCTCTTGATCAAAAGTGTTCTTTTTGGTTTGAAAATTTATTCATTGCTTCTGCTAAAAAAAAATCCTATTTTTTGGTAAAAAATACAACTGTTTGGTTGAAAAAAGTGACTGAAAAATATTTCTTGTTTGGAAATTCAACTCTTCTGTTGAAAAGTCATCTATTTGATTGAAAATGCAATATTTTTACTTGAAGTGTTAGGAATTTAAAGCGTTTCAAATTGAATCATGCAAAAGGTATTTAGTCCGAAATTTCAAACATTTTAGGCCCTGACACTTGAAATTGTTACCATAATTTCAGAATGTAGTTTAAATCTAGACAAATTGTAATTAATTTAATCGAACCAATTTTAAGGTATAACAATTATAATAATTCTTTTGGAAAGTTACAATTAAGAACTGTTCCATTTTTAAGATGCCTAAAGTTGAACATCTTAGAAACATTTACAATTGAAAATTCTCTGATGTTAATTATTTGTAGTTTGAAATTGTTCAGTTTTAAAAATGTATAAATAAAAATGCTTAGATTGTGATGATTTTGAAGCTCAAAAGTCAAGATGTTTTTCAATTTAAAATCTTCCAAATTGATGAAATTTCAAATTTAAATCAACAAAATTACAGAATTGTTAATTTTAAAACTTGAAACTTGTATAACTTTCAATGGTAAATTCTTAAAATTAAAAACTGTTCAATAGAATAGTTCAGTTTTGAAGATTTACAATGAAAAATTCTTTAATTTCAACTATTGCAATTTGAAATATATTCAGTTCGACAGTTACAATGTAAAATTCTCGTGTTTTGAATATATAGAATTGCAAACTATTCAATTTTCAAGATTTATATTTTACATTTTTCTGTATTCTAAATTTAAAAAATTAAAAACTCTTCAATGTCAAAGATTTACGATTCAAAGTTCTACAATATTAGAGTTAGAATTGAAAATTCTTGAATTTTAAAAATATAGAATTGCACACTATTCAAGTTTTAAGATTTCTATTTTAATAGTTTATAATTTGGAACATTTTTTCTGAATAGTTCAATTTTGTAGATTTGCAATTGAAAATTCTTCAATTTTGATTATTTAGAAAATCAAAAGTAAAGCTTCCCATTATAAATTTTCCAAATGAAAGAAATTTCAAAAATAAAGTATTTAAATTACAGAATTTTTAATTGTAAATAAAGGATAAATCCACGTTATAATTTTCAATGCTCTCAATAGTCTAAATTGAAGAATGAATCAGATTTGTCTTTTTCAAAATTATATAATTTTAATCATTTTCAAGCAAGAAATATGAAAATCTACTTTTTTTTTAATTTTTGAAATCGTTCCAAATTTTAAGTCATTTTAAAAATTTGGTCAAAACTTCTACATATCTTTTAAAATAAAAATCGAATCTCTTCAAAACTTCTAAATATCTATCAAACTTATTCGATTTAAAAAAATTAACAATGTTAAGTATATATCAAATTTCTTCAATTTCACACACAATTTAAAAATGTCTAAAATAAAACGATTTAAATTATAAAGTTCAAAGTTAACCCTTTCAAATTTTAAGAATTTAAGGCCTTCTATAATTCCTCCTTTGAAATGAATAGTAAATATTGCTACTAATTAAATAATGGGGTTTTTCCAAAAAATTTGAAATTGCATGGGTTAAAAACTGAATGTTTTAGAGTGAAACAATATTCGATTACAATTTGAAATTGAATAAAAGCTCTTAATTTTGGATCAATTATTTTGAAGTTATTTCAAAATTTAGAATATTCCATCAAATAACTCGGGAGTTTATATTTCTTCAACTACTAAGGATTTATAGCCAACGGCTACACCACGCTGAAAAACCCAGTTCTCGTCAGATTACTGAAGTTAAGCAGCGTTGGGCGCGGTTAGTACTTGGATGGGTGACCATTTGAGAATACTGCGTGCTGTTGGCATATTATGGGTGTGGTGAGCCCACACTTGTAGTTATTTACTACAAGAAACTATCCACCTAGAAACACTACCCAAATCGGGTAGTGTCACGCCTACCCTGAAAGGGAAATGGCTTAATGGTATACATACATACTAAGGATTTCGAATAGTTAAATTTGACACGTAAAAATTTGTCTTGTAAAATCAATTTTTGTCCTCTCGTTAACACTCAAAGTATATTTCAATTTAAACTTTTGCCAATAAATTAATAATTTGATCAAATCAAAAGTTTTTTATCTAAAAATTACAGTTTTTCATTTTTCATTCTTGAAAACAGCAATTTCAAATTCTTTACATTCAAGACGTACGCTTAAAAATTGAATTTTTTCACAGTAAATCATTTTAGAATTATTCATATTAACTAAATATTATAATTTAAAAAATTAACAATTGAACTCAGCGTTTAAAAAAATCGGCTCCCTGCGTGAGCACTTCTCGTTGGACTGAAAGCGTACCTCGGTTCACTAGCTATTTAGCGCACGTCAGTCAAGTCGCGCGCTTCGCCCTCGAAATTTGGCTTTTCTATTTTCCCACAGTATTTTCGATAAATAAAACTAAAATAACAAGTCCTATCAAAAAATGGATAAATTAAAATTTTTTAGGACTTTTCAAAATTTAGAATTCCTTTTTGAGATTTTTCCCTGTATTTTGAATCGCTTATTGGCTCGAAATTTGGATTTTCTATTTTCCTACAGTATTTTCGATCAGGAAAACTAAAATGACAAATCCTATCAAAAAATGGTCAAAATAAATTTTTTTAGGACTGTTCAAAATTTATTTTTTTTT
>CAKNYM010025348.1:0-14182 GCA_932195095.1 Andricus curvator
GAGGATTGAAGAAGAGGAATTTTCCTCTCAAATTAAGAATATATTTTCCTCGGTGTATGTCTCTTTGAATTAGGGTCTCATTCACACATTTTAACCATTCTTTCCGCGGTCTGCGTCTGGACATACTGCTATTTACGGTACCTCATACACTTGTTTCGTTAGTCGTTTATATTTCATTCTTTCAACATGTCCGAACGATCTTAACAGATTTCTTTCTCATGTGTCAACTATTGTCTCTTTTGCGCCACATTCTTGAAGGATTATTTCGTTTCTCACTTTGTCCATCAGTGTTTTCCCGCAAATTATGCGCAGAGGTTTCATGCCAATCGCGTTAATTTATTATTGCCATTTTAGCCTTCTTTGATATATTTTTACTACCTTCCCGTCACTAGTGAATAGGCTACCTAGATATATGTACTTATCAACTTGTTCTAATCTCTCATCATTTAGGACAATGTTGCACATTGTTTTCTCACCTTTTCCTTCAAACACTATGATTTTTGTTTTATTCACGTTAATTTTGAGGCCCATGTTCTTCATGCTTGTAATTAGTTTGCTCAACATTCTTTGAAAGTCTTCGATTGATTCTTCTATGACAACCTTGTCATCTGCGAAAGCTAACCCACGTACCCTCACTGTCTCGAGATCTACACCTTCTTCGTCGAAGAGGGCCATTCTGAGACACTTGTCCATAAATATGATGAATAGCCATGAGGACATAACGCATCCTTGTTTAACGCCTTGTATAATATCGAACCAGTCACTCAGTTTCCCATTAACCCACACAATCGCTTTGTTACCTGCATATATTGTTTTTATTGCTTGTAGGATCCATCTATTGACTCTGTACTCTTTGAGGACTTCCCAAAGTTTATTTCTATCCACCTTGTCAAATGTTTTTTCTAGGTCAACAAACGCATAAAAAACTGTCTTTCCTACTTTCAAACTTTTTTCCGTAATCTGTGTTAAGCTAAATATTTGATCCGTACATGATCTTCCTGGCATAAATTCACTTTGGACTTCCCATATCTTTTCTTCTGTTATTTTCATTACCCTGCGGATAAGTATTTTTAAGTGCTAAAATATTTAATTTTAAATAGAGTATATTGTATAAATTTTATAGGTTAGTTTGAATATTAAAAATCTACATAGTTATGATTTTAATCGAATTGAAAGAAAAACATATTTTTTGTAGCTAAGCCAACACCGAAGATTGATAAGTATTTTTAAAAATTGGACCTTTTATATGGTTGAGGAAATATGTAATTCCTTTTTTAATTTTGTCGTTTAAAAAATGTTTTTTGAATAACTTTGGCTGCTTGGATTCTATGTTATGTTGTTTGAACTGACATAATTAAATTGTTAATTTCAAATTACTGGAGACCTCTGTTTCATTGATTATTAGTATATAATATAGTATTTAGATAAACTTACATTTCTCGTAAACCTGAAGTTGGCAATAAAAATGAAAAGTTCATCCAACTATGAACACGGGTTTCTCGACAACAATAGTTTCGAGATAAGATAAATGTACTGGTAATCGTCACTGCATTAGTTATCATCAGATGGCCCAGTATATTTCGTATAACAAGACTCGCTCTTGCCGCGTATGATAAAAAATGTGATTTTAGTTCAGTTTAAATATACTTTTATCAAATAAGTATACTTTTCTCGTTTTAATACTTGCGGTTACGTGCCTCATGATAACTAACGCATTTGCATAATTTGAATTTTTATCGTGAATAAAAATTGACTGGAATCAAATATCATGAGAAGTGATCAAAATTGAGTTTTTCTATATCTGCTTTAATCGGTTAAGCCCTTTGTGGAAATAATAAACTAATCGAAAATAACGTCATGCACTTTTTAATAATTGGATGGTAAATGTGTAAAATGACATAAACATAGCAATTGATCAATATAATTATTCAAAGCGCTCTGTATGTGTACAATTTCCCCGCTTTCTTCAAACCACCTTTTGTCGATTTTGACCCAGATTACACCCCTAATCTCAATAGAAACGATGTCTATAAGTCAAGATCGGTGACTGGCATCATTAATGACAATTCTGATTTTCTATACGTCTATCGATTACCCTATATCAAAGGCGGGAACTTCCCCTTAGCACACATGGGATGAAAAAGCGATGATCGCGTGTTTTTAGGGGTGTCATGCCTTCGAAGTGTACGTCTGCTTATTCGCTTTAGTAACGTGACATGATAGTCGGTTACCTGAACTCAGAGGGTGAAGGGTCTATAATCTATATATTGCCTGTCTACAAAGTTAGCAACTCCCACCCTTAACACATCCCGTAAACAAACTTTTGCATCGCGTTTTCAGAGTTCGAATACGTTTCTAATACCGCGTGTCTATCCCGCTGATAACGCCCGTTAAAATCTTTTTTCTCCAAGTTAGAGCTCTTATTTCGCCTTGAAAAAAACTAACAGCGGATATTGAATTAGCTTCGGTGAAAGGTTTCTTAACGTGATATATAAGAAATTTGTTCAAGAGGATTTATGACAAAAGTGAGGACTGATTAAGTATTCAAGTCCTGGATCGAGTTAGGCTTACCCAAAAGGAATTAGGTCAAATGGTATAATAATAAGGAAAATTAATTTCAGTGAGTGAAGTGACTTTTGTGATTTTTCATTATGATTTTATAACTCAAGTTTAGAAAAAAGATATAATATGTCAGGGCGATTGTCAAATAAAGGGCAAACTTAAGAGACTAAACTGGTATCCGCGTCTTTTTTAATAATTTAATAATAAGTAATAATATAAAATTATCGTATCACTTATAAAGGTTTGAAATAAAAAAGCGGCACGTCGGAAAATGAGAAATAATTACGCAATTTGTAGTCGAAATGTGGGAACTGAATTTGAGTGAGTCAAAATGATCAAAAATCAACCATAAAAGACAGTGTTCTGTATAATAAACGTGATTTCTTCAAATTTCCAGGCATCTCTAAAATTTTTTTATGCTTAGAAAATAATAAATAAACAAATATGTAAACGAGCGATCGGGAATAGACAACATTTTAGATTTTATCAAATTTTTGTTATTCTCTGAGTTCTTCTGAAAAAATGGAATTCCTTTCAACTATAATTTCCAACTTCATAATTTCAACTTTGGTCGTCTGAGAATTCTGTAAAAGTCTTGAATTCAGTTAAAGCTTCTTTCGAATTTTTTTAAAGTTTTTTTAGTTCTCTTGAAATCTTCAGAAGACACATTCAATTATTTCGAATTCCTTCGAATCTTTTGAATTCTGCAGAATACTGTCGATTTCCTAGAGTTTACTTGTAATCGTTTGAATTCTTTAAAGGATTATTGAATTCTCTTGAAATATTCATAATATACCTTAACTTATTCTGAATTCCATCAAATCTTTAGACTGCTCTAATTACTTCCTGAAAAATGGAATTCTTCTTGACGATTTCTGAATTCATCAACTTTTTTCGATGGCGTAACTACTACTAAATGAAGATGTACACCATTTTCTTTAATTGTCTTGTCTATTTGAATTCTACTAAATTCTACGAATTCTATTGAATACTCTAAATTCTCCATAAATCTTTGAATTTTCCTGAACTTTTGGAATTCCTCTGAATTCTTTGAACTCTCAAGAAACCACTCAATTCTCTTAATATTTGTTGTTGTTTGGAAATCGTTTGAATGCAATTTGAATTATTTGAAATTCTCTCATTCCTCTAAAATAATTGAATTCTCTTCAATTCCTTGAATCTCTGAGTTCAGAAGAACATCAAAATTGCTAGTGCTCATTGGTCGACAGTCAATTTCTTAGAATTCACTTCTAATCTTTTGTAATCACGTTTGATTCAAATCTTTAAACTCAGTTAAGCTGCTTTGAATAATCCTGAATTCTTTGAATTCTAATGAATACTATGAGTTCTCCATGATTCTTTGAATCTTTCTAGACTTTTGAAACTCACTGAATTCTTTCAACTCTTGAAAACCCACCCAATTCTTTTAATTTTTTAATTGACAGGCAATCGTTTGAATAAAACTTAAAATATTTTAAATTCCTGTAAAATAATTGAATTCTCTTCAATTCCTTGATTCTCTTAATTTAAAAGAACATAAAAATTGCTGGTGGCAATCCCAATGAAGGCTGATCCCATCGTTTTGTTGTGGATGCATTTTTAGCTGTGGACACACCTTTTATTAAGAAATTTTGACAAAGCCCTTACCAATAGGATTTAATTTACTGTAATTAGCTTTAACTAATTAACGATCTTAATTAAGAGCGTCAGCAAACTAAGTCGACCAGGATCTTCTACAAAAACGAAAATTCTACCCATTTAAAATGTTTATAAAATGTTTGATACATGCGTGTCTTACTAAGATAATTAGTAATTGCAGTTATTCATTCAAACGTATCTCACTGGACACGCATGTATCCAAAATTCCCAAGGTATTCTTTTTGGCAGAAATTTGTTGTGCAAAATAGATCCTTTTCTACTGACATAAGAACTCTCAATTAAGTTCGTTAATTAGTGAAAAATAATTATAGTAAATTTAATCCTAATGGTAAGGGCGTCGTTAATATTTCTTTATCAGTGGTGTGTTCACGGTTCAATATGCAACCTAAAAAATTATGTAGTAATTTTTGGAACATGCATGTACCAGCAAGATACTTTTAAATGACTAATTGCGATTACTAATCATCTAATTAGGAGAGAATCGAGCATGCTTGGTGAAAGCATGTATCAAACATTTCCAAGATATTTTTTTCGGGTAGATTTTTCTGTTGCGAAAGAGATCCTGGTTGACTAACTAGGGAACTTTCGTAGGTGTCCGCCTCCGATTTAATTCTCCTTGATATATCACGGTGGGCTTGAGATACTTTTAAACCGAAGGTCGTCCGAAATATAATTTTCTTGTTGGATATGAAAGTAGGTACCCTAAGGATGATTTTAAGCTCAAAATAAAAATTGTTCATTGGTGGTTTATTGAAAAAATCGAAATTTAGTGTTTCACTGTGTTTTACATAAGGACTATTATTGATTGGCCGGTCAACCGAATTTCGGCCGTATCGCATACGTAATCGATACTACAAATTCGATTCATTTGAAAAGCCCCCGACAAAAGATTTTGATTTTGGGCTTTCAATCATCGTAAGGGTACCTACTTTCATATCGAACAAGAAAATTTCATTTCGGACGACCCTTGGGTTAAAAATATCTAAAGCCCACCGTGATATGTTGTAGAACATATAAAAAGTAAGTGACACATATTATTTCTTTTTTGTAGATATTCGGTTTGAAGGGGTGAAACCAACCCCCGAATGTTTCACGTACAACAGAAATAAATTGAGTACTTTTGTTAAAATCACGAACTTTTTGGAATGCTATCGTATGAAAAACGTTTCCAGTCATGGATTGCATAACACGGAATTCACATTTTAGAACAGGGTTGCTTCCTGAGGGTGAAATATCCCCATTTGGATTTTCTTTATAACAAAATATCTATATATATTTTTGAGACAATTTTTAGAAGAAGACTTGTTTTGCAGGGAAATAAGAAACTAAATGATACTTACTTTTTGTTTCATCAGAAAAAGTGACCCTTTTCTTGCGCAATGTATTTTCAAGGTAAAACATCCTCTTGCTGCAAAATACCCCTACCTAATTTGTAATATTATTGTACTATCATTTTTGGAAGTAAATTTTAATTACACTCCGTTACATAATAAATTCTCAAATGCTTCTAAAATCAGATAAATATTTTTCCATACTTTCTAAACTTCCCTAGAAGGGGGTAATTACCCACAAATATAAAAAACAACATTGATTGTAGATAAAGAATGCTAAAATTAATAAAATCTGAATTGATTCGAAAATCGGAAGTCATTTGAACGCAGCATTTATTTGCTCGCTAATAATAACAAATAATCGATGTAAAATTATACTATGTTCACATTATTTTTGATTGATTGCAGACTATTTCTACCGCCCAAAGTAAAAAGATACGTAAGTGACTTTGCGGTCTTGGGTTATTCTCTTAAGCCGTGCACTGGAAAAGACGACCTTAGCGACAATGTTACTTATGTATCATTTTATCTAGGAAGGCAGATTTATTCGATATACTTCAAACAAAAGTGGTACCGTCAAACGGGAAAATTTTTGACATGTGGGATAAATGCGGACACCCCTTAATTCCCTAAATTGATAGGATAAATTACTCAAAACTGTTCCAAGAATCTGAAATCATTTTAAGCCCTAACTGGTTCTAAATTCTCATAAAAACCACCCATATTAAGTAATTTAAGCTATCAATTTAGGAATTTCCGAATTTATCCCACATGTCCGAAATTACCCGTTTGACGGTACTTCACAAAGAAGTACTTGAGGCACAAAGACTTTACATCAAGAGCAAGTAACTACTGCAACTTCTGAACATCCCTCAACTTCACATGAAGGTCGGGAAGATTTTTAAAACTCAAACTCTACTGGGGTTTTAAATTCATCAGGACTTTTAAATACATAACCGCTTTTAAAGCAATAATATCGAAATAGATTATAATATCGGGGTAAAGATAACTGATTATGCTCTGGTATTCAGGGTTTGGAAAAATTATGGCACACAGTTTTCCGACACAGTTTTATTGTTTAATTATGACATAAACTTACATTCAGGAAACAATATAAATGGATTACAATCACTGTTACATAATCAGTTATCTTCACCCCGATATTATGATCTATTTCGAGATTCTTGGTTTAAAAGCGTTTATCTATCTGAAAGGCCTGATGAATTTGAAAACGCAGTAGATTTTGCGTTTCAAAAATCTTCTCGACCATGATATGCAGTTGAGGGATGATCGGAAGTTGCATAAGTTACTTTCTCATGGTGTAAAGTTTTTGTGCTTCAAGCATTTGTTAATTACTGTCAGCATATTATTATTATTTTACATTGCTCAATTGTTATTATTAGCGAGCCCTTTTTATTATTTTTATAATTATTTGTCTACAATCAATATTGTTTTTTTTTAATATAAGGGTAATTAACCCCTTCTCGAGAACTTTGGAAAGGATGGAAAAATATTTGTCTGTTTTTTGAAGCATTTTAGAGTTTATCATGTAAGAGGGTGTAATTAAAATTAACTTACAAAAATGATTATATTATTACAAATCATGTAGAATTGAATTGAATTGAATTGAATAGAATTGAATTGAATTGAATTGAATTGAATTGAATTGAATTGAATTGAGAAAAAGTGAAGAGAATTCAATTGTTCCTGAGGACTTTAGAGAATTCAAAATAATTCAAGTTGTATTGCAACGATTTCCAAAAAAATTTTAATTTAAGAATAATTATTAAGAATCAGAGAATTCGAAAGAATTGAGAAGACTTAGAGTATTCAAAGGGGTTTACTTGAGTTTCGCCCCTATGTGTGTAGCGGAAAAACACCTTCATCGGTGTAACGGGGCACCCGATGCCCACCTTCCTTTTTTCAATTTTTTAATTCGTAAGAGGAGAAGAAACGTGCTCGTCATAAAAGATCCGTTGTAACTGTTCACCAAATAATCCCGTGACAAAGAACAATCCAAGTTATATTTCCGCCTGATAGTAATGTTCAAAAACTCCCTAAGACCACCCCTACCACTTTTACCTGAACAAATCTTAACTGCTTCAACGCAAAACACTCAACAATTTTAGAAATTTGAAATAATTAAACAGGTCACCTTCAGAAAACCACGAGTTATATTTCCCATCCCATAATAATATTTTTGAAAAACCTGAAAACTACCCCTAACAATTACCCAAACAAATCCCGAGTGCCTTCATGCAAAAAACTCAAAAACTTTTTTCACTCAAAACAATCACAGAAGTCACTTTCAAAATACTCCAGGTTATATTTTAGGTCCCATTATAAATTTCAAGAACCCTCAAAGACCACCCCTATTACTTTTATCTGAACAAATTCCAAGTGCCGCCACGAAAAACCCTAAAAAATGTTAGAAATTTGAAATAATCACACAAGTCACCTTCAAAAAATCACAATTTATATTCCCAGCCTTATAATATTATTCAGCAAGCCCTGAAAACTACCCCTAGCACTTTTACATGAACAAATGCCAGGCAAAACACTCAAAAAATACAATAAATTGAAATAATCACACAAGTCACCTTCAGAAGACTCCAAGTTATATTTTCGGTCTCATAATAAACTTCAATAATACTCGAAAACCACTTAAAGTTGAATTTTTTATGGTGGGTGTCCGGGTACCCCATCACACTGATGAAGTTGCAAAAAATTATAATCTCCCCAAAGCTCCACAATATAGTAAGTGGACGAAAACTTGTGAAAATATAAATTGTTACGAGCTCTCATGGAGTTTCAGCTTTGAACGAGGTGTATACAACTCCCACAATCGGTGTACAAAGTTCATTGCAATCACTCTATTTTCACCTTGCAATCACTTTTCAATTTCACAGTGCAATCATGCAATCGGTGCACACCGAATTTTGATGTTATGTACCCCTTGACTTTGAACCATGTGCCCGACATAAAATAATTTCAGTTTAAAGACACAAAGGGTACCGGAGTACATAAGGGTTAAAGGATATCGCAAGACTTCAAGTGAATTAGGAGTCTTCTACAGAACATGCAGAATCAAAAAAAGAAACTTTTGCATTCTAATTAAGAGAAGTCAAAAAGACTTGAAGAAATTCAAAATAATTCAATGTGTCTTCTAAAGATTTTAAGAGAATTAAAAAAGTGAAAGAATTCGAAAGACTTCAAGGGAATTCAAAGACTTCTACAATATTTAAAATATTCATACATAATACAATATTCTCCGTCGACCAATGAGGAATTCCAAAAGTTCAGAAAAATTGAAAAAAACCATGGGGAATTCATAGCATTCATTAGAATTCAATGAATTTAGAAACATTCAAATAAACAAGAGAATTTAAAAAGACTTGGAGTATTCAAAGGAGTTTGAAGAATTGTACCTAATGAAAAAATGTGTACAACTTCATTCAGTAGTAGTTAACCCGTCGACAATTATTGTCGTCTTGATGAAGAAACTGTACAACTGCATTTTTATCAAAAATGAGTTTTTTATATGGTTGGATTCGTAATGAAAAGACGAATTTAACTATGCTAATCATTATTAAAAATTGTAATTAAATCTCGAGATAATTAGGTCTCAATTAGCATATCTACAGCGATTTTCAAGAATTCCTGATGAAGAAACAATACATCTGCAGAAATTCTAGCATATCTACACGAATTTCAGGATTTGGGATAGTGCTGCGTGGTGCTGACCCCTCAGATCCTGATAAAAGAAACACATCTGCGCAGATGTGTTTTTGCTCATGAGGATCCTCGGTCTTTCTTCAGTCCGATTTCCTGAAATCGAATAGCACAAGTACATGTCAAGTTTCTTCACCCGGCTTCGAGGGTAACTTTGAGGCACCGATCCTTCTTTTCAATAGCACATCTGCATTTTTTATTTGTGAAGCAAAAATGATTTTAGTTAATTAATAATATATAATAATTATTAATTATCTGAAATCATTATAGAAATATAATTAATATTATTATATATCATTATAATTTTACTCCTTCATCAATTTTTGAAAAATTTGTAGTTGTTAAGTTTCTCCAGCAGGGAACTCGGGGGTTCTTGATGGCATTAGTCATTAGTTTTCTGTTTTCGGCAGCACAACTGCTTTATTAGTAAGGATTCTCGGCGACTTTGTGCATTAATATCTAGCATATCTACAGTTTTGCATATAAATAATTGGAATTCGCCATTTTTTTTTTGGTTTTAATGAATAGAGCATGCCCGATTTACCCAAGAACAGTAATTTTTTCAAAGAGTCTCATACGTTAAGAGGTACAGATGCAAACGCATTTTATTGAATATCTCGGTTCTTCTCAAATGCAGTTGTATAGTTTCTTCATCAGGACGGCAGAATAGTTGAGAATTGTGGGAAGCATTTAAAATAATTTCATTTTTCAGGAAGCATTCAGAGCAGTCAAAAGATTTGGTTGAATTCAAAATAAGTATAAATATTACAAGAGAATCACAAAATCTTTAAAAGAATTCAAAAGATTACAATTGAGTTTTAAGAAATCGCAACAATTCTGTAGAATTAAAAAGAATTGAAGGAATTCAAAATAATTCAATGGGTCTTGTAAAGATTTCAAGAGAATTCAAACAACTTAAAAAGTATTTAAGAGACGTCAAGGCGAGGGGTAGACAACTCGACCTATTGGGTGTACAATGACTTCAGGAGAATTCAAATGACTTCATGTACATTCACGTGACTTCATGTGAATTCTAATGACTTCAGATTTTTCAGGAGATTTCAAGTGACTTCAAATGAATTCAGGTAATTTCAAGTGACTTCACGTGTATTCACGTGACTTCATGTTAATTCAAATGACTCCAGATATTTCAGGACAGGGTTGCCACATACTTTGAAATCCTTGAAAAGTCAGGGAACAAAAACATGGTCAGGGAAATCAGTGAAATGTCAGTGAATTTTGAAAATGGGTCAGGAAATTTTTTTAAAAATCTGAGTTAATTTTATCTTTGCCGAAGAATTTGTGTATCTCGGTTTTATTTTTCATTTAATGTCATTTAATTAATTTTTCAATTAATGTTGATTATATAAAACTTTATTTGATTTGACTTGGCGAAATTTTTGCCAGGATTTCACTCATTTTTGAAAAAAAATAATTATTATAAAATTAATCCTTATAAAATATTTAAATTTTCAAATAGATTTCTTTAATGAAAGCTTGTAATTTTAATTTTTTATATAGTTCAAAATATAATTATAAATAATATCAGTGATTAGTCTGAACTAAGTAACGTAATTATTAAGGGAACGTACTTGAATTACGTAACAGCTCAAGGGGGTGAATTTTGAAAATGGGTCAGGGAATTTTTTTTTCAAATCTGAGTTAATTTTATCTTTGCTGAAGAATTTGTGTATCTCGGTTTTATTTTTCATTTTATTTATGTATTTTATGTTTTGTCAAAGTTATTTTTGGGTTTAGAGTTTGCTGTAGGTATGTCGAAAAGTCAGGGATTGTTGAAAAAAGGTCAGGGGAAAGTCAGGAAAATTAAAAATGGAAAGTCTGTGGCAATCCTGCAGGAGATTTCAAGTGACTTCAAATGAATTCAGGTGATTTCAAGTGACTTCACGGGTATTCACGTGACTTCATGTTAATTCAAATGACTCCAGATATTTCAGGAGATTTCAAGTGACTTCAAATGAATTCAAGTGATTTCAAGTGACTTCACGTGTATTCACGTGACTTCATGTTAATTCAAATAACTCCAGATATTTCAGGAGATTTCAAGTGACTTCCCGTGAATTGGCGTGACTTCGGGTGATATCAAGTAACTTTAAATGAATTTAGGTGATTTCAAGTGACTTCACGTGAATTCACGTGACTTCAGATATTTTAGGAGATTTCATTACAAGTGTACACCTGACTTCATGAGTTGCCACCCCTCGCTTCAAGGGAATTCAGAAACTTCACAACTAACAAGGAGAGGGGAAGTAGGGGAAATGAGGGGAAATGAATGGAATGGAAGTAGAGGGCGTGAGGGGAAATTATGATAGGGGAAGTAGGAGAACTGGTGGGAAATTAGGGGAGGGGAAGAGGTGGGAGCGGAACTATGGAAAGTGTGGGGAAATGAGGGGTGGAATAGGGGAAGTGAGGGGAAAGGCTAGTAAATGATGAAGAAGTTGCGAAAGGGAGGGGAAGCGAAGGTTGAAGTTTGGAGAGGGAAGTAGGGGAATGTAGTGGGAGTAGGGGAGGGAAAGTATTGGACAGAGAGGTTTGAATGACTCATTTAGGTCTTTAATAGGCTACAAAACCCCTTTTTGTAGGCACAAGCCGCCTACTTTGACTAATTTTTTTAAATACACACGCTAATGAATTTTGTTTTGTTTAAATGCATTTTTCACTTTTAATATCGACTTCTAATAAAAGCATTCAACATTTTAATTTTAATTTTCTAGAATCTTGTAATAAATGATATGATTAATATATCTCTGTTTATAATTCAATTTAAACTATAATTCAATTAAAAAATGAACACAATTTATATTTTTTCTGTTTGAAAGGTCAGAAATATGACACAATAAGCTTTTTTCAACTATTTTTCAACGGAACGGAGAAAATAATTTTATTGATGTACGTTGTAAAGATTGAGGTTGGTTGAACTTTGAAGGAATACCCTGTCATTTTTCGGGTTTTAAAAAAGTTTTAAATTTTCAAATTCAATCCATCAAAACTGAACAATTATTAATTTGAATTATTCATTATTTTCATATCCTAATAGGAACAAACAAATGGTTCTTAAATAATAATAAAAATTCAAGTTTGAAACCAAACATTTTTGAACGTTTTCATAACATATACTTTTACGAAGTGTATTTTGGAAACGTGGAGTACATTCTAGAATTTCTATATAATTTTAGGAATATCGAATTTCCAACGAAATTCCAAGTCATTCAAGAAAATTTAAAAATAGAACAGTCCAGATTTTGTATAAAATTTGAATAAAAATGTTCAGTAAGATTCTAGAGAACTTGAGAATATTTTAGATTCAAAAAGCATATTGTGTACAGCGTATTCTCTCTAAAATATTTTCATATTGACAAGAAAATTCCAGAATTTATAGACAATTTTAGAAATAAAAGAATATTCCATAAAATCGCAGAGTACTCTAGAATATTCAAATAAAAGAATTCCAGAATCGTCTACAAAATTCTGGATAGATCCAGAATATTTCAAACTTCTTTAAGATTTCAAAATTTCACAACTTTTATATAGGTAATAATACAATTCTCTAAAAAAGTATAGAACATTACAGGATTTTGATGATATTTTGACAGGATATTAAAAATAAAGAATGTTCTATAAAATTCTAAATAATTCAACAACATTCCAGATTATTCTAAAACATTCTAAAACGTTGAAGATCAATCTACGATAGTCTAAAATATTCCTGTTACCTCATATAAAACTCTAGAATATATTAAAAAGAAACTTGAGAAAATTCCAGAAAAGAATATTCCAGAATATTGTAGGAAGGTAATAAACATTCAAAGATTTTTATAGAATTTTATAAATAAAGAATAATCAATAAAATTCAAAATCTTAAAAAAAAGTTCCAGAATATACTGGAACATTCTGGAACATTCAAGATGATTTTACAATGACCCAGAACATTCCTGTTGCATTATAAAAAATTCTAGCCAACAGCCATACCACGCTGAAAAAACCAGTTCTCGTCAGATCACTGAAGTTAAGCAGCGTTGGGCGCGGTTAGCACTTGGATGGGTGACCATTCGAGAAAACTGAGTGCTGTTGGCACATCGTGGCTGTGGTGAGCCCACACTTGTAGTTATTTACTACAAGTTATCAACCTACAAAAACACTACCCGAATCGGGTAGTGTCACGCCTACCCCGAAAGGGAAATGGCTTAAGGTATACCCAGAATATTAAAAAAATACTCAAGAAAATTCCAAAATTTGTATAGCACCGTAGAAATAAAAATATTTATTACAATTCCAGAGCATTTCAGAAAATATTTCAAAAATATTCAGACAGTTTATAACATTCTAATAGAATAATTTAAGAAAATAAAGAATATTCAAAGATATATATATATATATATATTTTTTTTTTTTTTTTAATCGATCAGTATTAAGCCGTGCCCCGGGTCTTTGAAAGTAATGTTAGATTATAAATCAGAAAAACTCAGTTAGAAAAAAGGAAACAACTACTTATTATCAGCTCTTTACAAATTAAAGTTTATAGTCACGTCTTATAAGCAACGTTCCACAAATAAGTTTCATCCAATAACTTTTAATTTTGACCATGCCCCCTATCTCTTTTTATTGTGCCCGGAAAATGCCCCAAAACATTTTGAGCAATTTTTATTTGTTTGAACAAACTTTTTTCGGCTTTCAATCGTGGAAAGTTATTATTATTCAGGATACATTTCATGAATATTAAGTTTTGTCTTTTTTGTTAACATATTTTTCAATTTTGTAAATAATTTATGGTAAACGGGAAACTGAGTGACTGGTTCGATATTACGCAAGGCGTGAAACAAGGATGCGTTATGTCCTCGTGGCTATTTATCATATTCATGGATAAGTGTCTAAGAACTGCA
>CAKNYM010025350.1:0-30969 GCA_932195095.1 Andricus curvator
GTGTGTGTGTGTGTGTGTGTGTGTGTGTGTGTGTGTGTGTGTGTGTGCAAATACACACACAGGGGGTGTCCAGCCATCTATACAACCCCTTGTACTATATATATATATATATATAACTTTATTCTTTCTCAAGTTTAAAAAATTATCTTTAATTTTAACTGACGCAATTGCTTGAAAGTTTGATGAAGTAAATAGTTATATATTCGGGTGAGGATATACTATATTCAGTTCCCTTTCGAGGGCCAGAAAACTATCATCTCCTAGCGATTGCCTGAGATGATGCCTAGCTATTCGCACAGAGCGTCTGAGGTTCTGCGAATCATGACCAGAAAAAGTTTTACGGCGTGACATCGGCGTCTGGAAGTTCTCTTTGTTATCCAACCTTCTACAGGGTGTCATTAATAAATTTCGATCTATTGTTTTTGGCGTTTTCATAAAGTTTCTCTCAGTACTGTTTGAATCTCGCGTAGGTGTCTGTGGCAAGCTTATTTCAATCCTAGGTGTTACCGGCACATTTGCTTCATAGCTCGTGGATGGTCCTTGAGTCGGAACTACATTTTCAATTGTATGAGCAGTATTTTCCAGTTCGTATACTTCTCCTTCAATATTCTTCGACATACTTTTCTTCGGTGTTTTTAAGAAACAGTTTTCTAATCTAACTTGTAAGACTTTCATTTGTTTTGTATTTCTGAAGCCTTCATTGATCTCTTCGTTATTATCCTGGACCTCCGGAGTAGCAAAAGTCATAGGTAGAACAGAAGGTGGACTTGTATCGCCGCATGTTGGTTCAATTTTTATTTCTCTCAACTCAATGGAATCAGAAATTGGCATTTCCAAAATTTTCTCGATAGGAGCAGGGGCACAGAATGTATTTTTTTCCTTATCGAACGGAACTGTCGACTGGACCTGAAAATATAGAACACAACAATTATTATTTAGTCGGTAATAGAAATTTACTCTCGTCAGTTTAAAATAAAGTATAATGCATTCATCAGGCGCGACATTTCGTCGCATGAGAGTTAGAATACACCAGGGGTCTCGAAAGGTAGATCCTATATCTACTCAAAGAGTTGCTTCTTGCACAGTAGAAAAAAATGGGGCCCTCGATGTTAAGGTTTATGAACCAAACCCTTCTAACTAAGATTTTCTTTCAAAGAGTCATAAATTTTCTCTCAGTTTCCCATCGAAAAAAACTCGTAGATCCTTAGGCAGGCTGCACCTGTAGATTGTGGAGACCCTTGGATTACCCTAAGTACACTTTTTGAAAATTTCGAGTTAATAGTATTTGCATATTTAGAGCGTGGCAAAGAATGTTAAAATATACATTTTGTTGTGATATTCAGCTTAAAAATCATTAAAATTATTACTTGCAAATGTCGACGTCAATTCAGTTTCAAGATTGTATTGCGCCATATCCATGAAACTGATATTTAAAATGTAAAAAGACTGTGAAAACCCGTGCCTAGGTTAAAAATCATATTCAAATATTGTATTCTGAACATAAAGCTTTTGTTTTTAATAATCTTCTTTAATGTAAGAATTAATTACCTAAAATTACATGACGACCTGTACATTTTATGTTGATGTTGGATAATATCCGATAGATAAAATAGGTATAACACTATATCATATAATATAGGGACAATTTCAAATCATCATAAAATTCTAAAATAACCTTCAAACTAGGGTTATTTATATTTATAAAAAGTCACTAATTTCTTAATGACTTCTATTACTCAAGTAGTTAATAAAATACAGCAGTATGGTAAATCATTTTGGTTACCTTACAATACAAATTTACGTTATAAGTACTTTAATTTAAAAGTGGATTGGATATGGCAAATTCCAACACTAAGAAAAAGTGAATTTTATTAAATCCATATTGTGCCATGTCCAAGTAGCTTTTTTATTTCAGATCAATTAAATCATTAATTGCATAAACATGTATTTGAGTGTGCTGTTTGTTACATATGATTTATAGGCTCTATGACAAATTTCATATTTTTTAACATTTAATTAAGGTATGATATCATTGAAACTTTGAACCTCATTTTCTAGGTTTGACAGTCAGTGGATATAGCGTATCCTAACTCTCATGCGACGATTTTTGTAACTTATAACTCAAATGGATTTTTTATACCAGATGAATGTTCCGTGCTTTTTCCCTCATGTTTATCTGGTATTAGACATTTTAGTGTGAGATCATGCCCCGTCGTTATAATCAATTCTTAACACAGAATTATCGTTTTGTAGTACAGCGAACATTGCTTACATAGTGTATTCTATCCCACACATACAAAAATACGAATCTAGTAACATTAAACTAATCTCGCTATAAAAAAAAATACCCGGTCGAGCACAGAATCAACGAATCTGTCATCAGACAACAGCTTCGGGACATGGGGGGCGTGTTGCCAATAAATCATCCCTATCGAAGCTTAGGGAAACTGGCAACACCTTTTTTCTTCAGACCATCGCATCGCTAGACTGTTGGGGTTTAAATTGAAAGCCAGAATATAATCTAATCCTCGTTGATTTTCTGTTCAGGCCCAGGCGGCCCTGTCAAAACAATGGACAACGTAACCTCGAAAACGATAAGTAAGTTGTGGCCATCTGGTCATTCTCCAGAAAGAAGGCATTTAATGGAGGCGGATGTCTCGAATGAATAAGGTTGGCAAACCTGATCACTGGCAAAGTCACAACAGGGTTGCTTCGTCGCCGACATCTCAGCTGTCACCACTTACACACACTAATAAGGACATTTCTGCTTTGGGCATTAATGTGGTGACGGTATTGCGCTCCTACGGTGAGACGGCAAAATATGAACAATCTCTGACCTACGGACGATCATCAAGGAATCGGTGTAGGATGTATGTTGTGTTGCCATAAAAGGACGAGTCACGTAACTTCCGTTCCGCTCCTCGGGCCGGATGAGGAAGTTCTTGCGTTTCTTTCTGCTCTGAATCAAGGGGTTTAAATAAAGGTTTTATCAAATTTATAAAATTCTGAGATACAAACAGTATTGTCCTGGTAGCCGAATTACTAAACTGACTTTCGTTGGATATTGAGGCGTGTGCGAGCCTAATTACTCAAGTGAACTTCGTTGAATATTGAGGCGTGTGCCTAGTTGTAGAAAATCAGAAATCGCTCTCAACTTTTGGGAATATAGGACCTAAATGTTATTGGTCGTAATCTGGCAATGGTCGTTTTGTTAAATAAAATTAGAAACCATAGCGATCCATTTTATTTTTAAATCGCGATCGTTTAGTTTTTCGGAACATTAGATGTAACTTTTCAGGCCTCAAAGAAAAATGATTGTATGTGTGACCAGCAAAGATGAACTCGTACTTCATTACTCATGATTTTTCCTCAAGTGTAATAGTATTTTGACAATTGTATGTTATTTTATCGTCGATCTGCGACTATTTACTTTTACCGAAAAAAGTATAAATTTGAGGTTAGGTTGCCCTGTGTATTCAGGCTATTATATTTATTTTCGATCAACTTTGTGAACGTAGATCGACAATAAAATAATACACAACTTTCAAAATACCTACTACACTTGAGGGAAAATTATGACAACGGAATTTTCACTACTTCGCGCTAAAATAAATATTTATATGAAACAGACTATGTAAGCAATGTTTGCTGCACTATAAAACGATAATTCTGTTTTGAGAATTGAGTATATCATCAGGGCACAATGTCACACTAAAATGCCTAATTGAAAATCCATTTGCTTCCACGATCACGAAATATTGTCAAATAAGGCGAACATGGCCACCACCTGTCCAAGCTCGTCGTTGCAGCAGATGAAAATTTCGAATATGCGACTGTTCTCAAAACTATTTAACAAAATAAACGCGTAAACATTGTGTTCATTATTTTTAAAACTGACAGTAAGAATGGACAGAACTGAAAGAAGTGCTACCCGAAGTACGCGCTTGATCAGTTTAATATCACGTGATACCGGCCGCGAATCTTAATTTGTACTGGACGCGACTGAAGTTGTTGTCTACCTTACTACGTAAACTAAATCCATGATAATATATGAGGGTCCGAACGCAGGCCGGATGTTTACTATAATTCTGCTTGTTCATGGTGAGCAAAATGATCTTCATTGCCATGGACTTAGTCTGTAAAGTAAGGTAGAAGTAGAAATTAGAGTCCCGAACAATACACATTCCAAGCACACAATCATGTGAGTGTATGGTAGAATAAAAAACTAGCGAGGGGTCGCCTATTTTCTTACGATGCTTGTGCATAAGTACATGTTTAGAGGGCCCGAGAGGCGATTTTCAAGTAAGTTTCAATTTCATGTTTCTGGAAGTTTATTCGATATCCCAAGATCATTCTTGGCCTTTTAAAGGGCTTATGGGTCGAACAACTTTCCCACTTCATAAAGTACACCCTAGCACATATATCTATTAAAACTGACAACAATTAATACATTACATAAAACTTTATTTCGTAGAAACTAAAATTGAAATCTACTTGAAAATCGCCCATACACATATGATTAATAATTTTTTTTAATTCCATTAAAATGGTACACACCTGGGCACTCAAAGAATTGAAGTAAAGTGTAGCCTGCACGAGATTTAAGGCTTGAGTCATGCTAACAATTCCTTCTTTGAGGTACGATTCTATTGACAGAAGTTTATTTCTCTCGACAATAGCGTGCTCCGATCCTAAATCGTAGGTGGAGCTGACTATCGGTACGCTCTGTGCGTTTCGCGGAGTTTCTGCATCATGTGCAACTTGTAAAAGTATCTGATTTGCAAGTAAAGGTTGAGCATAGAAACCGTAGCCACTTTCAGAATATCCTTGCAACGGGTGCAGAATTCTGGGTTCCATAATCACCGTCGGTCTTAGAAATTGGGATTGTACGTTTGCACTTTCAGTTTCTATTCCCTTTTCCGTTGTATCTGCCGCACATAACGGTACCGTTGGATCAGAATTTAAAGATCTGATATTGATTATTCTTTCCACATTATTATTAAATTCGTTCTCTGTAGGCAATTGAGAGGAGCTTATTTCAACGCAGTTGCCTTTAGTACTCTGATGTGGATTCATAGCCGAATTCACTGTAATACTGCTAGTTTCTTCGACAGGTTTGTAAGGTTTCCCCGCACTTATATCCGCCAAGGCTTCATTGCTAGTTTGAACGGAAGCGTCCTCGTGGCTTGCTTCGAAAATTGTCCCTTTACTAAGCCTTTTACGCACATAATATTCTTTTATGGAGTTAGGTGGTAATAAGAAACTTTTTCGAGCAGGTTTGTTTCGATTGAAGTCTCCTGTTGATTTTGTTTGCTGTGTTTTTGAAGTCGAAAACAATCTTGATTGACGAGGTAATTCTTTTGGGGTATTCTGTGTAGAGTACAGCTTCCGCCTAACATTTTTCCCATGTGCTCCCGGCGTTATGGAGCTTTGTCTTGGTACTGTACTTTGTTTCGGCACTGTAAGTGAAAAGTTGTAATGTAATTGAAGCCTGGGTGGTAAATATGTTTCATCAAGAGTAATTGATTTCAATATTTTTAGCCTTTTTTAACAATACATTTGTGCAATAACTAACATTATAGTTTAAATTTTTAATTTTAAAACCCAAGCTTAGTGTTTTAAAAAGGGGCTCGAAATAATATGTTTAATTTTGAAATAGAAATACAACACAAATGAGATGCTACAGTCACTGATATATGTACACTATGGATACGAGATACCTTTAATTAAGACAACTTTAGGGAGGGTCTCTATTTTTGAAACTTTGGTGGTGAGATCTTTTCATAATATAATATATCTCGAACCCCCTGTTTTGATCCACCGGAATTTTTGGAAAGTGACAGGGCAATATGCAGGGATGGTTAGGGATAAATGGAAAAGGGATTAGTGGCAAGGGATTGATGGAAACGGAGAGGGTAATATGTATGGATGTATAGGGATAGGAGGTTCTACAGGAACTCGTAGGAATCTGTAGAGGCCCTCGCGAGAGGCTCGACAGGCCTTCGTGGGAGGCTCTAAAGGCCCTCGTAGCAGGATTTGAAGGCCCTCATAAAAGATTCCAGAAGCCCTCGTGGATAGCTCTACAGGATCTTGTACAAACCTCTAGAGGCCCTCGCGGGAAGCTCGGCAATCCTTCGTGGGAGGCCTCTGGAGCCTCCCTTTTACATTTATCCCTATTCATCAAAGCATATTACCTATTCCTCTTTCAGTAAATTCCTTTCCAATAATCCCTATCCACCCCTGTATATTGCCACCTCCCTTTCCAAAAATCCCAGGGCTTCGATAAAAACTGTGGGTTCAAAGTATATTATATTATAAAAATAGTTCTCCACTGAGACTTCAAAAATTGAGACCCTCCCTAAAGGTATTTTGATTAGCGTATTTTATTTTATTCCCTCAGAGAATTTGCATGCATTTTTTTATTTTGTTATTTAAAAATGTATGATCGAAACATTCGACAAAACCGCTTTTTTTTAATTTTATGTACTTATAGTTTATTTAAAATTGGTTCAAAATGCTGATTTGGAACCCTTCGTTTGAATAAGTGGCCATTATGATGACGTCCGTTATACTGAGCGTTCCAAAAATTGAAGCATGCAACGATAATTATATTTTGGAATTTGGTGACTTCTAACCATGATATTTACCATGATATAATGAGAGACAAAAAAATGACAATTTTTGATCTACTTAGTCTAAACCAAAATGGTTATAGTCTTTTGCTGTGAAAAAATTCCCTTCTAGCTCCGCTGGGATTTGAACCCATATCTACAGATTACCGGTCTGGCACTCTAACACACTAAGCTACGGAGGGAAACGAGATTAATAATTTCTTTCACGCCTCCTGCAAGCGAACGATGACGTCGCATTTCCAGTTTTATTGAGAAATTGAGTTTTTATATTATGTTGTTGACTAGGGTAGTGAAATATTTTTTTCTCGATGGTTTTTGATCCACTTAGTCTAAATCAAAATGTTCATAGCATTTAGCTGTGAAAAAAATCCGCTTGGATTCGAATCCAGGACTACAAATTGCCGGATTGGTGTCCCAACGGACTAAACTATGGAAGAAAAAGAGATTGGGAATTTCTTTCATAGCCTCTTAAAAGCGAACGACGACGTCGTTTCATGTCGTGTAAAAATTTATATTTCCAATCTTATTGAGAAATTTTGTAGTGAGAGAAAGAGACTAACCTCGGAAGAGTTGGTCTCATTCAAAGAGAAGAAAACCGATTTAATATGACTTTGCTTGAAATGTACATTGCAGCGCAATATGTAAATATCTGAATCTGAAATTGACAGATAAGCAATTCACAAAGTCGAAATTTGAATCGGGTACTTTGTGGTGAACACACAAAATTTGTTTCTGGAAAAGATACTCAGGGAACTTTTTATAGCCGGGCTTGTGGTCTACTAATGTGTCCACATCTGAAACATTTGAGGCACATTCTGGGTTCTGGGTTATAGAGATCAATCGAAACCGATCGATGGTTTCTTTTGCTGAAGCCAGAAAGAACCGACAACCTCGGTCGTACCTCTCAGGGAGCCAATAACCTCATCAAGGTTTGAAACGACTTGCTTTTGGAGATTTCATGAAATATGCCACATATGACGTTCTAACATGTCACGAACCTAGAGGAGACGTATGTAGGTAATTCTATTTTTTAAGGATTTCATCTAGAAGAATATTGGCCGCTTTGGGTGATTTCGCGATGACTCTCAGCTTGCCGAATCCACTGTTTGAAGGTAATTTGGTGAGGCTTAGGAATTGTTTTTGAAGCACTCGGCCACCCAATGATTGGGCATTCACTCCTCGAAAAAACGCTGCATCAGAGTTAGGAGATCTATTTTATCAGAGAGGTTTCAACATCAGAGTTGCATTTATGTTAGCTCGATTGTTGTTGAACTCGGAAGGTGGTTTTCTGCAGTTTTCCTATCCCCTGACAAAACGTCCAGGCAAATGTGAGTACTTTTAATGAAGTCGGATGCAGCCGCAGGTAATTACTGGTTGTAATTAAATTCATACAGTGATTCTAAGCCAACCATAGTATAAGAAAAATTTTCACAGGCCCATGCCCAGTTAAGTGGAGTCGTCTGGCGGTATATGTACTCATGAAAAAGGACTTAAATGATACTTTAACAGCGAGAATGACCCGCGTATAGACCTCTATTTCACTGGGGTTTTAAAATAAAAAGGCATAGAACAATAAGTTTTAACCGCAGCGCTACGGGACCTAAATGGAACAGCCTTACAAGACAATAATAATAATCGAGTACCACGTCAGAATCCTCATCAATGTCAATTTAGTGGGTTTCTATGTCATCAATTATTTAAGGATCGGAATTCATGATGCATTGCCTGTTAATTATATTTTGGCTCTTTCGCTTCTTAGGATCGACTAGTTTCAAACCTCGATCTTTAGTTGCGCCTTTGTTCTTAAGAAACAAAAGACGATTGGCATTTGCGGGGTCAAGTTTCTCTGTTCAGGTCCTAGCACGGTTGAAAACAAACGCTGACCCCTACGCGAATGTTTACACGGCGTACTCTACCATCCTAAATTCAAAAGTCGTATCTACAGTATCGTTAATTTTATGCAGGACATTTTATGCAGAAATCGATGAGTGATATATCAGAATACCGTATCTGTTTATAAATTTATGTCCACAAAATTTTTCAGTAAAAGCTGTTATTAAAGGCAAAGAAACTTGAACATTTATCTAAATTTTATTTATTATATGTTACAAATTAAAAGCGACGAAAATATTTTATAGACAACATAACCTACCAATGAAAACCGTCTACGCGCAGTGCATACAGATACGATATTACACATTAGAGAGAACATTTGAACCTTAAAGATGCGGAAATATTTTCGAGAAAATATACCTTTTTGCAAAATATAAGCTAATAAATTTGTATGCAGGAAGATTATGTATGTCATACGGAACACGTCCATTATCAAAACTGATATTCGACAAAATATGTAGGTACAACTTATGAATTTGGAACGGCAGCACTCTTAAACGCTCCGTCCCTTAAATGCAGTACTCTCACAAAGCATCTGGCGCTTGGGACCGTGGTTCTCAGAAAGCGCCTGCTTGGTTTAGCCACGCCTCTAAGGCTTGACGGTCAAGATCTCCGAAACGCATTGACGGATTATTTGAATATCGCCTTGCAAACGCACATCTAATGCCATGCTCAAGGCGATTTCTGAAGAAGCTGTGTTGTAGCAGTCTACTGAAATTATATTTAAAACCATTTTCAATTGGCGACAACTCTTGTACGACGGATCTATAGTTATCTTGTATACACAGTATACTCTGTTCGCCGAGAGCGCTTAAAGATGGTATTAGCATGAAACGAAGTGCAAATCAAGCACTGACTTATGTTCTTTTTCTATTATAGCTACATATATCAATAGCTACTGTATTGTACAAATGAATAAACAAATCCACAAATATTTAAAAAACGTCTGATATAACATCGGTTCTTGTGAAGTTTTTTCACAGTCGACGCTTCAGCTTTCGTTCAAAATAATTCTGCATGTTTGCAAGCGATCCACTGGGTTCCCAAATACACAGGCAATCTTAGAGTTTTACCAAATATTCTATAATACTTAATATATTTTTTTTATTATGGGAAGTTGTAGGCTCTGGAAGCTACGATCATGGTTCCTTAAATCAACCAATCCTGACGCAACCGGAACGTCTACGTCATCTATTCCTGCTCCTTCTATCCTAGAAGGTAAGCAAGAGCATGAAATTTACGCAAGAGGCTTCGTAATACACTGTTCCTTGGAGTCCGGTGTCTAGCCGCGGATGACCTTACACGGCAGACAACACAGTTGGAGATGAAGGTTTCACCTCTGGATACTTTTTTAGAGCTATCAATTTTTGTAGGATGTTATGAGGAACAGTGTTCACGGACCAGACGAAGTGATCCCAGAAGAACAGCCTTTTGCATCCGGCTCGCGATGGACTGAGCCTAACGCTGGCAAGCCGAGATTTTGTTGAGTTGGCTAAGAAATGAAGCTTTCATACCTCCAAGACAGCCGATTATGAGAACTACAAGATGGACTTCGTACCCTTGGTACAGCCTGCTCAGCTCGAAAAGACGTGCTTGATATTTCGCCAGTTTTTCTTCCTCCTTTGTCGTGATATTACCACCGGCTGGTGCGAGAATTCAATCACGTAAAAGATCTTCGTCATCTTGGAGTCTTACTCAGGCGTACTGAAATATCATGACTTCTATTGGAGCTAAGCAGGAAGACCGCCTTCTTGAAAAGTACACAGTTCAGATTCCAGAAATTCACGACAGTGAGCTTCTTTGCCAATAGGTAAGGATGTCCCTCCTTAGTTGGTCCGACCATTTAAAACGATGTTCTCGCGTTTGTCCGGGGCCATTGCCTGGTCGTCGCCTCGGTTCGGTCCTATTGCCACTCCCAACTGAACCGTGGCCTGCATCCGAGACAGGCCTATTGTGGGTGGCACGGCGCGAAACTCGCGACGTAACCGCATAATTCGTTGAATTGAGTTCATATGAGAAAAGTGAGAGAGGGAAGTGTACGAGGCGATATAAGGGGGAGGGGGTAGAGGTGGTTATAATAGTTAATATATGGGAACTTAAAATCGAAAACTAACCATTAGCATATCTGTCTGCACTCTTTGACGGAATGCGAGCCCTGACAGGTACGGTTTTCTTACGACCTGAGACATTAACATAATTATTTGGTGTAAGTCATAACAGAATTGTAGACAAAGAACTTAAAAATAAGTAGCTTACCACTCAAAGATTTAAGAAGATCCTTGACTCTCATAGGTTCTATTTTTTTCCTCACTGAAGCAGAAAGAAAGATCGCTTCAGAAAAATGATTTAAGTCACGTATTAAAAAGCAAAAAAACTGTAATTTTTACCAACCACTCAACTGTTGCTCGACAGATTTAGTCTTCTCGTCATACTCCACCATATCTTTTACCCTTACAGGCTGAAACTTTTTCCGAGCTACAAATTAAGAAAATGGATATCTGAGAACACTTTCTACTAAAAAAATGGTTTTATAATATTTATAAATTGAAACTAAAGCAGAGAGAAACTGAGAGAAAACATGTCTAGAGAAAGCACAACTATTAGTACATTGGCGCATCTGCTGCCCAATTCGGCTAGCTATGTCCATATATGTCCATGTAGAATAGACATAAACCAAAAAATGATCAGTTTTCTGCATTATCTCTGACATCATGGATATCCATCCTCATGCATACGTGACGCAAACATGCCCGACTGGGTGAACGATTTTGACGAAAAGAATAATCTGAACCATGCTTGTATCCCAGATACGCGAACGATTTTCATCGGTGGCCTCGTGATATTCCAGACGCCGTACCCAATCATTTCGGATCGTCGGTGTCGCCGCAATATTTGTAATGATTCTTATGCAGAATGATCTTCTGATTTCGAATCTGTGCGGTAAGTCTTTGGCAAATCGTGCGTTTTCGAGATATTCGCAATTAATCAATTTTTTAATTACTCCCGATTAGCGCTTTTCCAATAAACGTATTTAAATTTTCTTTTTTGCATTTCATTGGATCACTCTAGGACGAATAAAAACTGTCTAAACACGAATAGTTATTGCACAAAAGCAACTGATAGGCGAAAAAATTGGCCAAAAATTCTGGCTGCAATATCTTCAAAAATATAATCTAAAAGAGGAGTATTTTTTCAGTTCTAAAAATATCAGCTAAAATACACATTTTTCATAAGAAACACTATTTCTCTAAAGTTAATAATTTCTTAGCAAAATGGAATTTTATTGGAGGAAATTCTGCGGTGCGATAATAAATAGTCATTTTTCTTGAATGAAATACTTGTTAGAGACAACATCCGAAACGCCAAGTTTCTGTGAAGTTATGGTAGAATTGTTTAAATTTAAGCAACGAGGCATGAATAATTAATTACGGAGTTTCAAATACGAATAACTTTGCAACAAAAAGTTATAAATGTTTAAAATTTAGCATGCTGATTCTCTAAAGTACCACTAAAACAATGGTGTAAATAAGAAATTGTACAAAAATATTAACCTATAGAAGGCTCCAAATTCCTATTATCTATCTACAGTACTGTATGCAGTGGGAAGTTGGGACGAAGCTTAAACAATTTTGGAGTTTATTTAAAATCCAGTAATTGAATTCAATTTTCTTAATTTTTATTAGTTTAATCATTCTCAGCGTTCTTTTTTTCAGAATTTGACAACGGGCTCGATAAGTGACATCGTAAACTCGGAAGCGCGCATGTGGCCCATAGGCGTGGATATACCAAATGCTAGCAAAGGGGTTCATGGGCCCATTCGGCACTGTTAAGCTAGTTTGCTGTTATACGAAATTATTTCGAAATTAAATTTATTCAGAAAAAAAGATCTTCTCCCTTCACTCCGCCGGGATTCGAACACCAGATCAACTGATTTCCGGTCAGGTGCTCTAACCATTGAGCTACTAGAGAGATCTGAGGAAGAATCCCTTTTTCTGAAATACGCTTTATTATGCAAGATGGTATATACAAATCAATCTTTACTAGGAATCTGTATTATCATCGGAGATGGTAACGATCGATCCAAAGAGAATCACAGTATGTGTGATGTGATTTCTCTGTGGATCGATCGTTACCATCTCGGATGATAACCCTACTAAAAAAAAAAGTCAGGAATCGTCACAAATGGTCAGAAGTTCTGACGATTCCTGAACATCCTGACCATTCCTGACGAGTCTGACTATTTCTGAAGATATGCTAATTCACATCCTATCAGGTAGCTCATCGGCTAGGACCGCAGGTAGGCCAACCCAAAAGGATTAAAAATTGAAAATAAATTTTTTGTCAATGTTGCATATACAGATTCAAAAGTTAGAAATTCAGAATCTACGGGTTTCGACGATTTCAGATACCTACAAATTTTCCTAAAAAATTTAAAATTAGGATAAATATAATGTATCTTGTAAAGAGAAAGAGATACGTCAAAACGGACAAAATTTTCAGATTCACCTTCAGAGTCATTTAATATATAAATATTAATAATTAAATATAAGTAAAAAGAGAATGTGCATGAATAAATAATATAAATAACCTGGCAAATATAAAAGGGATTAGGTTTTATGGCATTCTATTCTTGGACCCCTAATAAAAGGATTATCCTTCGAACCCAAGCTCTGACGATTTCTGAACATTTCTCATGAATTCTGACTTTTCCTGACGATTTCTGTCGAGAAACGTAACAAAAGTCGTCAGAAATGGTCAGAAGTCCTGACTTTTTTTCTGACGATTCCTGACTTTTTTTCAGTAGGGAATACAGATTCCTAGTAGAAATTATTTGATTTCTACAAAAATAATTTTCTTTTATTACCTTGCAAAACTAAAGAGATTGTAGAATCAGAATAAAATTAAATAGGGGTCAAAAATATTTTTATTTTTTTATGTGTTACAAAAGCATGAAAGTGAAGGTTCATTTTGGCATTAGAAAACGTTTTAGAAAAAGTTCCAAACATTTTATCAAAAAATGCGTGAGATACAAGAAAAAAAGATTAGATAGCAAAGTTCTTCCTCTTTTTTGGCTCTTGAAATACGTATGCGATATTGCTTTCTCACGATTTTTCAGTATTAATATCATTGAATATAAACACTTTAAGAGAGGCTGGTGGGATGAGGAATGGAGGAAGAGTAAAGAAAGAATGAAAGAGTGTGTAAGAAAATGGAGGAAAGGTGAAACGGAGAAGGGGAGTACAACAGGAGAAAAAGACAACATACATAAGAGGATGCTGAAAAGGAAAAGGCAAAGGGGGAAGGAGAAATACAAGGAAGAAGTGGAAAAAGCGATCAAAGAAGGTAGGGTTTGGGATGTGATAAATAGGGAAAGAGGAGGAAGGAAGGGATTGAATGAAGAAATAGAAATGGGTGAGTGGACGGATTATTTCAAGGGTCTGTTAGGGGGAAAGCAAAATAGGATCAAGGGGGGAAATAGAAGGATATTCCAGGGAGGAATGGAGGAAGGGAACAAAATAACAAGAGAAGAAGTGGATGAGGCAATAGACTAAAAAGAAATAAGGATACAGGAGAGGATGGCATGGAGAACGAAGCGATGAAGTATGGAGGAGAAGGAGTTAGGAAAGGGATGTGGAAGATCTGCAACAAGGTCTGGAAAGGAGAAGGGTGATGATGAGAAGGGGGTGAAGCTAATAATGAGAATTTTCGAAGAGTACGCGGGAGCCAAAGACTTTAAGACTTGACGGTGAAGTGGAGAAGACCAAGGTGATGTGCTACAGAAGAAGAAAGACCAAAATAGATTACGTTTGTAAGATGAACGGACAAACAGTGGAAATTGTGGAGGAGTTCTGTTACGTAGGATTTTGGTTTGAGGCAGGAGGGGGAAACGAGGTGCAGGTGTGGAAGAGAATCGAATGTGCGAGTAAAGTAATCGGCCAAGTATGGGGTATAGGAAAGAGAAAGTTTAATGACGATTGGAGGATGAGGGTTTGGTTTTTTGATGCGTTGGTTTGGGTGGCGTTGTGTTATTGAGTGGAGGTGTGGGGATGGAAGGAACATAAAGTGGAAAGCATGCATGAGATATTTGTGAGATGGGTAATTGGGGTTAGTTGGAATTGCCCAGGATACATGTTAAGGGAAGAATTACGATGGGGAAAAATGGTAACTAGACAAATCAAGAGAGCCTGGAGGTTTGAAGAGAAGCTAAAAAGGGGAGAGGGGAGCAGAATAACACAAGTATGCTTGGGCGAAATTCGGAACAAGGAGACGAGAGAAAATTTGGGAAAATCGAAATGGGAGGAAGAAAGGAAGAAAATGAGGGCTTGTGATATACGAGAGGGTGTAGAGGAGTGGCAGGACATAGAGTTAGAGCTATTAGTAAAACAAGAAGAAGAGAGATGGAGAAAGATTATGGACCCGAGGTATAATAGATGGTATGTGATGGTCAAAGGGTTGACGGAACCAGCATATTTGCAAAAAGGAAAAAAGGAAAATAAATGAAGTAGGGCGGTACGGTTTAGAATGGGAGGAGTGAGAGCTTGTAGATATTCGATGGATGAAGAGGAGAATTTGTGTAGAGTATGTGGATACGAAATGGAGTCATGGGCACATGTATTAGAGAGGTGTACAGGAGAGGAAGAGGGAAAGTCGAGTGTGGATGAGTGTGTAAGATGGATTCTGGATGGTAATGGGCAGGGAGTGACGTGGATGAAGAAAATGTAAGACCTAAGAGAAGGAAAGGGAACCGAGCAGAGCCAACCCGTTAATCGTAATAAGGAAAGTAACTAGCGAAAAGTTACATTTTAAAAGCGTTGAAAATCTACTTTATGGTAAGAGGAAACGGAAACGGAGGCACTCAAACCCGTAAAAGGGAGAGATTAAATATACATTATTAAATAATGAGTAAATAATCTGATAAATTAGAATAATTATCTGCTTTTCTGTACTAGTCTGTACTACTTCTGTTATTGTTAGGCATAGAATGATCCATTATTATTGTTAAAATATTTCGTTTGAGTGACGAACTTTTTGAAAAAATAGTTTTATTAAAAGAGAAAGAAATTACATGGTTTGCGGTTTATAATTAATAATAGTGTGAAATAAAAGCAACTTTCAGATTATTAATGTAAAATTCTTTATTAGTTTACGTAAATTATCTACTGGTTTATTACCGTAAACTGGGGCTAAGCGGCGCAACTTTGACAATCGATTTTAAACGTTTTCGACTTAAAAATGTTCAACAATTAAGTTTTGCAATTTGAAAAAATTAAAACTTCTAATACCGAGACACCATGCATCAAACGTTAATTATTTTTAAATGTCTAATTATAAACCTTGAATGAAAAAATATTCAATTTTTAATATTATTAATTAAAATGGCATGTACAATGCTTTTACGTTCTTAATTTATATTTTTAAAGTATTAAAGTAATTAAAATTTAAGCTAAGAAACCAATCTTGATTTGGTCTATTTGTAAATTCTTAAAATAAGAAAATCATTTAAAAACTGCTAAAATCATTTAAAATCTTTAAAAGTCATTGTAACGCTATGTAGGTAATAAGACGTTTTTAAATAATTAGCGTTTGATGCATATGTCAGTATACGAAGTTTTTATTTTTTCAAATTGCAATACTTAATTTTTGAACATTTAGAAGTCGAACGTGTATAAAATCGATTTTCAAAAGTGCGACGCTTAGTCTAAGTTTAAGGTAATAAATAAACATGGTTCGACACGTTATCTGTTAAAGCTAACGCGTTAACGTTATCGTGACTTCCTAAAAATTTGTAACGCGTTACCTTTACTGAAAAAAGTAATGCGTTACCTTGACGTTACTTTTTTTTTTATTAAATTTGTAATAAAACATTTTTAATTCCTAAAAGCTTTGGACAATTTGTATTTTATTTTGAAATATTTTTAAACTTAACAATTACATTTCAATTTATGTAAATTGTTAAAGAATTTTACATTAATTAACTCTTTTAGTAAAACTAGTTTTTCAAGAAGTTCATCACTCAAACGAAATATTTTAATAATAAGAATGGATCAAGCTATGTCCAACAATAATCGAAGCAGTGCCGACAGGTACAGTGAAGCAGATAATTATTTTAATTTATTAGATTATTTACTTTGTAATGTATTTAAAGTTTTGTAATTGAAAAGTGATATTTTTTTGAAACTGAAATATTGTAGAAAGTTCTGAGCGCCTAAAAAGATGTCCGAAAATTTGTTTTACTTTACGATAAGAAAATTACATAGTGATAGGTATAATAAACTTAACTGATAATTAATTTAAATTCAAATGCATTAACCTTTTCTTTATATACACTCCGAATATATCTGAATATTGGTTTCAAAACTGTCTTTATTAGCAAATTGACGGTTTAAATTAATATTCTTATCCAGTTTGTAATAAGGATACTAATTTTTTTGAACACGTTTTTCGCTGGACATTTACAAGCGCTAGTTAAATATTTTTTTTAGAAATTCCATATTTGATGAATATACTACTAATTATATGAGACATCGCAAGGAGTAGTGTTGCCGCCGAGCGAGAAATCCCGAAGAAAGAGACGGGACGATACATACCTGCTGTCTCGGTATTCCTCGTCTCGTGGCGTCCTTCCTCGTTTCTCGCCTAGGTTTTTCCGAGGAATGCGACAGATGTGCGCTAGCAGAGCTGACAACTCGCAGGAGCGTCCTTTTGCCACTCCTTTTGCACGTCGCAAAGCGTGCAAATCGTGGAAAGAGCAAAAAAACGTCGTGACTTTGGATTGGCCATGTCAGTCGCCCGACGCAAATCCCATTGAACATGTTTGGGCTTTAATCAAGCTGAAGCTTCGCAAAAATCGGCCCTACAATTTTAATCAGCTGTCTCGACAAATTCGAGAATTTCGAGGTCTTTCCGAAAGAATACGCCAGAAATCTTGTCCAAAGCATGCCTCGGAGATGCCAGGCAATTATCGATGCTGGGGGAGACTGGACGTCTTACTGGTGGAACTGCGAAAACGACAAGGGTTCCCTCTATATTAGAAAAAAAAATGGCAATGCTACGACTTACCGGCTGCGGATAAACGCCGCTACGCTCTTATGTGACATACTGTATTTACTATTTACTAAATACTGCAACGTGTTTAGAAATTCAGGTTTCTAATATTTCTACTTATATATTTCAAAATCTCGGGACCGCATCCGAGACCCAAAATTAAAATAAAATTATTTATATAGTGTCAGTAAACATTAGTAAACACCGAAATCCTGTACAAAATAAAGATTTTGTAGATAAAATATCAAAATGCAATTAAATATTTTTACAAAAAGACAAATATAGCACTAAAAATAAAAGCCGATATTCTCTCACGAGGCCACCGCCACCCGTTAATATTTAATCGTTCACTTTTCTCGCATTCACGCATGGTTCGGATATTTCCTTTCGTCAATATTGCTCAACTAGTTGTGCCTGCGTGCGTTGCGTATGCATTAGGATGAATATCCATGCTGTCAGGTATAATGCAGAAAACTGATCAATTGTGGACTCATGTCTATTGCCTATTCTGAACGAACAACTATGGACATAGCTACCCGAATTGGACTGCAGAGGCACCCCTTTACTAATAGTTGTACATCCTCTGGGCACGTTTACTCTCAGTTTCTCTCTGATTAAAGTATACTATTAATTTTGTATTTGTACTCACTAGTTCCTGTGTCTTCGATTGCATTTTCCGCTGAAATAAACAAATAAATAATCATTCAAAAAAACTCAATGATTTTCCAAATTAAAACTAAAATTATAGTTTTACATAAAATACAATTCTATGATAAATAAAATACGACTTTGTCTATCTAATTAGGACCATCCACGAAGAAAGGTACCTAAAAATTCAAAAACTATCGATTGATGTAGGAAAATGAAAATCGATTTTTTGGTAGGATTATTTTGGAAGTGGAAGGAAAAATGTCATTGAAATAAGAAGCCTAATTATTACACATCTTATTTTTCCAATGATTCATGAAAGAGACAATTAAAAAGATGGTTGAAGTAGTATAATATATTCATACTACTCTCATATATATTCATACACTCACAAATTCACTGTACAAGTACTCCGGTTTTTGCGATTTAAGTGTTACATAGGTTAAGACATCAAGGAAACGAAGCCGTCTATTCCTAACACTGAGCCACTCTAACCTCCTTCGGTGAGAAGTTCCAGACAGCACAACAATGGTAAAAATTAGGCAATCGACGAGAGGATACAAAATGAGTTCTTAGCCCAAAAGTTAAAGCCCTTTTGCGATCCCCCCCCCCCCCCAGAAAAAACCATTTGAAACAGCATTTTTGCCGCTGAAGGGGTTATACTTTTTCTTTTTTTTTCTAGTTTAAGAATTGTTCATTAGTTCATGGCCTAATCAACCAATGAGGAGCAAGCTTTAGCGACCACTTGTACGTGTCTCAAGCGTTAAGATAGTGTGTGGTTTTTGGCGATACACTTTAGCTCCCCATCGAGTTGTCGCTCTTCCATTGTTTATTGCAAAAAGCCTATATCTTCGAATTTATGTTAAATAAACTGTAACAAAACTAACAAAAAACTGAACATTCGCGAAAACTACCAAACTTATTTCCTTGAAAATTTGTAAGCAAGAGTAACATAAGATAACACCTTTACCAACAAAAAAGATACTCTTTTCGGTACCTCTCAGAATTTCTGTTACCTAACATGTAACAAAAGTCACAAAAAAACTGAAAACTCGAGAAACGTACCAAAATTACTTTCTTGAAAATTCGTTCGCAAGATTAAAATAACACAACACATATTCTAATACTAAATGTGGCCCCTTTCGATTTCTCTCAGAATTTCTGTTACATACCTTGTAACAAAACTAACAAAAAAGTTCAACACTCGCAAAACCCAGAAAACTTTCTTTCTTGAAAAGGTTTTAAACAGATTTAATTAACAAAACGCATTTACTAACAACGAAAGTCAACCTTTCCGATTCCTATCAGAATTTCTGTTTCCTAACTTGTAACAAAACTAACAAAAAAATGAACATTTGCGAAACCTAGGAAACTTTCTTTCTGCAAATGTTGTTCATCAAGATTTAAATAACAAAACACCATTTCGAATAACAAAAGACACTCATGTCGATTCCTGACAGAGTTTCTGTTACCTAACTTGTAACAAAACTGATAAAAAAAATGAACATTCGCGAAACCCAGCAAAGTTGCTATCTTGTAAATTTGTTAGTAAGCATAAAATAACATAACAACTTTGCCATAAAAAAGTTCCTCTTTTTAATTCCTAGCAGAGTTTTTGTTACACAACTTGTAACAAAAGTATCGAAAAATATTAACAATGGCGAAACCTAGCAAACTTTATTTATTGAAAATTATTTTGCCCATCAGTGGTATTTCCCTGAAAATGAGTCAAACTTTCACTTAAGACCCATGCGTATTTACTTCACCAGTGAAATCACACTGCTTCAAACATAGCGAGTAAAGTTCAATACCTACAATTCGAATCATTAACGGAAAATTTTTCAAACAAACAATACCTTATGCGTTAATAATCCGACCGGAAATAATCCACCTTTTCGTATAATTAAGGAAGAGTAAATAAACTTAACAACTTCTCAGACGCTTAGCAAATGTTGTCTGCAGATAGCACTTTGCCGTTGAAATCAGACAAATTTCTTTGCATTTATTGGTCAAAAGCTACCGAAAAAGCTTTGGAAACACAAAACCTTAATTATGAAACCGGAAGTAGTGCATTATTTCCTGAAAATCGAAGGAGGTTTTAATACTTTAGTCAATTTTGTGCTATTTAACCAGTTTTTTAAAAATAGATAAATGTTTCTCGTCAAATGGGGACCCTCTCCAAAGTATTCCTTAAGAGAGAGAGAGGGAGAGAGGGGGTAGTGCGGACCTGAGTTCGACGAAAGGTTCCGTACTGCGCAGAGAAGTTTCGCAGGGCAGACGGTTTCAAGACGCGAGTGTGATCACATAAGTTCGAGTTATGTTGGACTTTTTAAATGGAAAAACACTTTACTTTGTGTGAATTTCTATAAATACGTTCGGTCTAATGCCATGGACGTGTTTCCCACTCTGAGCTAAGGCTGCGAGTGATTTCACTGAGTCAAATTTAATCGACTCTAATATTCTAAGTGTGGCGTTGTGAATCTGATTTCTTCCCATTGTGCTCGCGAGTGAAAAAAGCTTGGTATAAAAAAGGGTTGAGACTGGTTTGAGAGTCAACTGTAATGGAGTTTGAAAAGGATCGTCAAAAGGCCGAGGTTCCGAGTTGTTTTTTATAACTCTTAGTGGGACTCTAGGATGAGTTTTTCTTCAGCAAACATTAGACTGCAGCTGAGGTTACGTGTGAATGGTTAGCAACTTTGAGGACGCCGTTATTCCACATTGAGTATCAAGCTAAGAATTTCATCGCCGAAGGCAGTCATGCTTAAACCGAACGGCGTGAGAACGGAGTTCAAGCTATTTCAACGAGGTCTGTACAACCAAGAAGAGCAAAGGGGACGACGAGATGGTCGTTCCACACCATTTCAAGGTAATCGATCTGTGCAAAGTATGTTTAACGATTCTCATCGATCTCATCTTCACTTGTAAATGTATTCGAAATACGCACTCAAACCGAAATTTACAGGACGCGCGTAATATCACAGGAAACGCAGTGAGCGTTGGTTAAACGAATGTGCCGAGTAGGGTCAATAATAACCAATACGTAAGGATTCAAGGACCACAGGACTTGCCACAAAATATAAATAGAGTCATACAAAATCCGAGTAATCTAGTTACGAGTAATCTAGTTCCGAATAATTTAGGTTCGAGAAATCCGCGTTTGAGTATGCCACAGTTCGATCCGAGAAATCCACTGCCCGTTTGGGAGTTCCCCATTCAGAATCCGCCTGTTTTTAATGTACACCCGCCGTTAGGAATTAATGCCGCGAGTAGCGACCAAATAATTGCACTAATGAATCAGGTTAAGGCCATGTGACGAGTGGCCACATCGAGTTGAAAATTTGGGATAATTAATAAGAAGCACTAAGAAAGGTGGGTCTGGTCCTAAATGTGTATAATTATGGAAAAAGTTTTTTTGTAAATAATTTTTTTTTGCTTTTTTCATGATTATTTAAATTTAGGACCAGACCCACCTTTCTTAGTGCTTCTTATTTATTATCCCAAATTTTCAACTCGATGTGGCTATTCGTTTGAAAATAAGTTTACAAATAAAAAAACTGTCGGTAAGGTAGGAATTCGGTCACGTGACCCCCTCGTCACATGGCCTTAAGCAGCAAAATATGATGCTGACGCAGCAACTAAGATAATAAAGACGAGAAAAAGGACAAGGTTAGGCGTTACAACTGTCAAAAACGTAGGCACTTCGGACGCGAATGCTCCGAACCGAGACGGGAACCCTATTGCACAAATTGCAAGCAAAAGGGACACGGTACACAGAATTGTAGAAAACTACGACCTTTAGAAACCGCGAACGTACGATTAAAGCCACAACCGTTTGAACCGAAAATTAAGTCGAGCGAACTTAGAGGTTTTTTGATGTAATTATAGGACTAATCTTTCGCGATCGGGCTAGCGTTGATCTTTCGAAAATTGAAATTGACCCAGTTAAGAAGCCCAGTCACTTGACGACTAAACACGAGGAAATTTAACATCCCGCGTCAATAAATGGTGTACAACTTATAATTGATCATGAAAAACCGACCCTAGGCGTTTTTAATCCTAGAAACGAGCACGCAAAAATACGCCAAGCTGGTAATATCGGTGGATCTATTCTTACTATAGAATCTGTACCTGAGTTAGCTCCAAGAGTAGAACCGGTAAAGTCCGAGGAAATGCTCACAGCAAAAAGCGTTGCAGCATTTCAACGAGATAAGTTGATAGAGATACTGAACCAGTTCCGGCACTGTGTTGCAAAAAACCTCAATGACCTTGGTTGTACAAAATTAATCGAAATGGACATAAACTCGAACTTGGATTTGAGCCCGGTTTGAATTCAAACCCTCCGCTCAAATCCAGGCTCTCCGAACGTAAACATCAAGGCCGTGTGAACACTGAGATTCAACTGACGCAATGTGACGCAGTTATCTAGTTAGGCCGTTAGGGTACTGCGCTTTGTCGCTATTCTACTGTTTTTCATGCATGAGTGAACACTGCACATTGACCCGCGGCTCCTCTCATCCGAAACCGCCGAGCAGCGTCAATTCTCGGAAGGCTCCAATCAAGTTTCTTCTTATTCAAGTTCGAGTATAGTAGAATAACAGCGATCTGTACCGATATGTTCGAACACGTACCGTGCGACGTGCGCCGAACGGGAAACCATTCGCGAAATCGTTAAAGATTGGAAGGACGCAGGAATCGTTACCGATACGTCGTGTCCCTACGGGAGCCGGGTACTTCTGGCTCGGAAGAAAAATAGAGAGGCACGCTTAGTAGTTGACTACTGACGTTTAAATAAACAAACTCAAAGAATCCAGTATCCCCTGCCTAATATAGAGGAATATATATCAAAATTTGTATTCGGGCTCGAGAAGGTAGATTTTCTGGGATTTAAAACCAGCGCTGAAGGAGTAGAACCTGGCGACGGAAAGGTCCGCGCCATAGAGGACTTAAGGAACCGCGAGATGTACATGCTGTAAATTTCGGTTAGAGGAAGGACTTTTGTATCGTTCAAAAAACGAAATAACAGGGAGGTTTTCCTGTACGTGGTGCCAGCAGCCATGCAAAAAGCTCTGACAATTCGCTACCATGATTTAGCCAGTCATTTTGGCATTGATGATGTCTTAGCAAAGTTGCGTAAGTATTATTATTTCTCGAACATACGCGGGTATGTCAAAGAACATATAGCAAGACGTCTACCATGATTAATGAGTAAGAAACGCAGAGGTCGTCAGCCAGAGGAATTACACCCTATTCCTCCCGGGGAACGACCATTTGCGACGGTCCATTTAGACCACTTAGGCCCTTTCCCAACAAGTAAACGCGGCAATCCGTACACGCTAATGATAGTAGACAACCTAACTAAATACGTAATACTTGAAGCTACAAAAAAACACGGAAACCGCGGGGAAAATCATTTGCGATAGAGGTACGAGTTTCACCTCTGAAAAATTCCGAGATCTTTGCAAGAATCATGGCATTAAACTAACTTTCAAGTCGAGTAGGCAGCCTCAGGCCAATTGTCAGATACAGAGGGTTAATGAAACCATTTTAGCCCCGTTGCGAGCTGGAGCCTGGGAGGGAATAAGTTCCAAATGGGACAATAGTCTCAAACAAATTGCGCGAGATATAAACTCCTCGGTTAATAAAACCACGGACAAGACACCGTTTGAGGCCCTATAGGATTATCTACCGCGTTTGCAGGAAGATGCCACCAGAGAACTGCGGTGGAGTACAGACAGGGCGATATAGTTTATGGTGTGAATCCAATAGCGACAGGTGAAAGCACCAAACTCGAACCTCGTTATCGCGGACCTTATGTAGTTACTCTAAAAATTCCGGGCGAAACTTACGAAATCGAACCGATTGTAAAAATTAGAAACCAAAAATATCCATTGACGGCCCATGTGTCCCAGTTAAAAATCTGGCGAGGACCTGATATGAACAAACTCGAATACAACGAACTCGAGACCGAAGAAGAGAGCGAAAGAGAGGTTCAAGAAGCCGAAAAATTGTGCGTTTCCAAAAACTTCGATTATTCTATAAGTGAATCAATCGACTCCGATAAATACTCCGCAAATAGGGTCAATCGTCCCAACGCCAGATTCGAAGAGGGAGAGAGGTTCGTAATAATCCGATTTTCTATGCATACGGCGATTCTGATTAGCCGAAACAAGAAGAACGGTTAACTTTTTTTCGCGCGCGTGCACGGTACAAGCTGACAACTAAATTAAACAAGTCAAGTGACATCCGGCAGAATTCTTTTTTGTCAAAAAGTTAAATAATTTTACGTGGATGTAATATATTGAAATAATGTTAAAAAATTTTCATCACTATTTCAGTTTGAAAACCAATAACGTAAATTATAAAGGCACTAATAGTTATCAATTCAAGACTCTGCTTTCTCCTTCTCCCTCTCCTCGTTTTTCTTATCTTCTTCTCCGTCCTTTTCCTCCGTGCTGACCACCACCATGCACCCCGTCTCCTCGTTTCAGCTCCAAATTGTTTCTCCCACTTTGGCCATGAGTTTGTTGGTCAGTACTGTCAAACCAGCGCACTCAAGCCTCGCCTTCTCCTTCCTCAACCAGTCCCGTACCATTTCCTCTCTTTCCGTTGAATCCTCTTCCACCCACAGTCTTGAGCCTTTCAGTTTTCCGCTTCCTCTCAGAATCTCGGCTCTGTTCTCCGCTGTCTTCAACCTCAGCATCCTTTCGCCGTCTATTCTCCAAGATATCTCAATCTGGGGGATCTTCTGCGTCCAAGCCGCCAACGTTTCAGCCACGCTCGTGACGTCATTCTCATCCGCCTTCACACCCAGCAATCTTACATTTCTCCCTCTCCACGCTCTTTCTCCGTTTTGCACTCCCTCTGGCTCAGTTTTCTTGGCTGCTCTCTCCACGTTTCTTCCTCCTCGCCCGTCTGGCATCCTACTTCGCAACCCTCCATCCTTCTCTTCATCCTTTCCTGCGTCTGGTCCTTCTCTGCTTCTGTCGTTTTTTATTTTGTAGTTGAACGGTATTTATTTGAAATTGTTCATAATGTTGAGAGTTTAGAATTCATTCGTATAAACTATTGAGCACTTAAATAGGAGCGTTGCTTGGCGGTGCTTCGCAGAAGCGCCACGCCAAGAAATGTGTCAACTGTTTCTACTTTTTTGATTTGAGATTCGGAAGTTAGTCAATAAGGCCATTAAAATCCACCTTCGCTTTTCTTCTGTGACCGGTAGAACCGACTTAACAACTCAAGGTCAGTGTAATATTTAAAATAAAACTAATTTATTTATCAATTTCCTCTCAAATAAAGTATTTAAAACACATTTTCTTTTACGAATGTAAAAGGTAGGTAATTTATTATTGGAAAATGCAATTGTTGCATTTCATGCAACGAGTATATTGAAAAAATTTTAAACTTCAATTTTAAAAGTTTAAAAGAAATTAATAAAATAATAAATTTCACCAACGTAATCATTATGATGACTTTTAAAGAAAATTGTCAACACTTGATACCTCAATATTTGACATAAGAAATCGATTTTTGTCTTATTCATGAAAAAGAGTTTGATGAAGCTTCAGTAAATTTTATTAACCAAACCGCACACTTAAACCATTCCATACTTCTTTCATCCCTAAATTTCCACTCCATACAGCATCACATTTGCAACTAACACGTCGAACAACAACAACCTTCATCTGAAGTCATCCAAAAATAATCACTCCAATTCCCCATACTAGTTTTTTCATTATTCTGGCCTTCCACACACTCTTCTTTACACGTGCATCTACGCTGCCATTTCTCCTAAACAGAAAACCCACATACCCAAAATACCACAGTTAAACTTCTAGGCCACAGATTCTATGGTGCTCATAGGCTGGAATGCAGTAGATGTCACTAAAGCTAGCGTAACAGTCACCGTAAAACAAAGAGATGGGCTCGTCAGGGCTAAGTTAGCATCAAGAAAGATAATGTCGTCATTTAAGACTTAAGTCACAATTCAAATTCTCTCTCTAAATTAGGAGTATACATTAGACTCACGTCAGCGTTAGATTACACTATCTGTGGCTGGATGGATGGGATGAGTGTTTGGTGAGACTCTAAATGAAGTAACCTCCTCACGGTGGGTCCTGGGTAGATTAGTTTAAGAAAAAAAAATTAGCAAAGATATCGACGAACGCTCTAGATGAATGCACATTGCACAATCGCGCAATCATGTATAATGTTAGCAGCATTTTTGTAGGAGATTTTGTTCCTTAATGACAGAATAAATTTATTTTAGCTCGCCTGGTTATTTATGTGTTTATAGGACATTTAAAGAAAATTTCTATAAACAAAAAATTGAAAAAAAATTATTATCTTTAGAAAATTTTAAATAATCAAAAACTGATTATTCTGACTTTTTAAAGATCCAAAAAGCTGTTTTAAATTTTCGAAGGATTTTACTAATAAGAACGATTAAAATATACACCCATTAACAATTTCTTCTTTAAATTCACCTTTTTTATCCATTTTTTTTTATTTTCTCGAAAACGGTTTTTTCATCTACGATCATTTTTGTCCCAATAATTTTACGACCGATGTTTGTGGAGTAAATCGAAAAAGAACAACATTTGGGGGGGGGGTTTGTCTTATTTTGGCTTTGTGGGGTGTTAAAAAATGTTTTTATCTCAATGAAGCTCCACCGTTTTCTTTCTTAGGCAAAAAGGAAAAAATAAGACATGAGCATAAGCCCGTAAAAGAAAAAGGTTTCTTTTTAAGTTTCGTACATATTGTTGAAAAATATCCATAAATTCAAACATATTTCCTCACAGAATTATTTAAAAAAATTGTATTTTAAATAATTTTTTTTGTTGCAAATATTAAAATAGTACAATTTTTCGAACCTTATTTTTATTTAAATTAACCTTTTTCCCCTCTATTTAACTATGATACCTAAATGCATAAAGTACTAATTTTTTTTAATTCAAAATTTAATTTGTAATGAGATTTTTAATCCACATTGAATATAGGCAAGGTCCAAAATTATTCACTCAGGCTTAAGATGAAACTTCTTATTATATTTTCTCCGAACTGGGTAACTTTCTCAATCGAGATTTTTTACCTGTTGTTTCAAAAGCTAAATAACTACATATTTATTTCTTCAAGTTTTTTTGTCGAACGAAAATTCGATTTTCTATATATTTTGTCATAACGCGAAAACTTTTCTCTTAAACTTTTTTTTTGGACTTCATTGATTTTATTATTAATATTGCGTAATTTCGTAAAAGAGCTGTGATCAAGATAAATTTGAGAAGATGCTGGTTGAAGGGTCTGGAATGAAATGCCTCCATCTTAATTTTTTCGATCATGATGATTCCGAGACCGTTTTTGAGGACCTCAATAACAAAGCCAAACTACCGAAACGAAATCAAATGAGATTTTCATTCTTGTCACACTTTCAAGAAATGCATGACAAACAAAATGATGTCTTAATAAAATCTAATGTATGTCAAAATAAAGTAATTTACTGAAAATTCAATTAAGTAATCAATACGTTTTCCCACCAAAAAAGTGGATTGTTCCATGAAAAAGTAAACTTGGAATAGGGATCCTGAAACTGATCTACGAAACCTTTTATGTATAATTTTCCATTTAAATAGTTGAATTTTCTTTAAAATCCTTATTATTTGAATGCCAGCAAGTTTTATTAAATTAATAAGTTAATAATTATACTTTTTCAAAGAGCCAGAAAATCAAAAATATAAATACTTTTTAAGGTTACTTCTTACTGGATATAATGTTATAATTATATATTTTTAAATTTCAGAAGTTCAAAAGCATTTAAAAAAAAGGGTTAAAATGTTTTGTCTGGAAAACTGCGTTTGGCATGAATAGATTTCAAAATTTTTCTTGAAAATAAAATCTTTAAACTCTTTATATCTTGGTCGTTTTTTTTACATTTCGCTCGTTGGTTGTATTCAAAATTTGACCGTTTTATTGTAGCAAATAAATTTCATAATTAAAACTCCTTCCAAAAACATTTCCAAAATTAAATTTATCTTTCTAATTCCTGTGCCCTTCACTTCCAGAAAAAGTCAAGTTTACAAAAACTCTCACTTTAATTGAATTTCTTTAACCTTAAATAATAATTTTGAATAATTTTTAAAATAGTACGTACAAAAAAGGCAATACTCAATATTCTCATTTGTTGTCTCGGCCGCTTGCACCGCGGCTTTGTAAAGGAACGCTCCTTCGCCAATCGTCTCGTGGTTCCTGACCATTTTTAGGAGAGGATCTCTGCCATTCGCAACGATGTAAGCTGTACTTAGAACAATTCGGTTATGAAGACACTGGAGATTCAAAAGTTCGCTTCCGCCTTGACGGCGTGAGATATATAATCGGGAAACAGACGAATTGATATGCAAGCTTTTGTGCATATGCATGATCTTACGTTTGGTGATATCAAGGGCCGTAAGCTCGTTCTTCGTCCACTGGACCACCCCAAACGAGTAGAGTAGAACCGAGACGGCTAGCATGTTAGTCGCAGATACCTTGTTCAACGTCGACAGATTGGAAGACCAAATATGTCGAAGAATATGCTTCTATCTGCTTCGGAGAGACTCCTTATTTGATGTTACGTCCTGTATTCGGCTTTGAGGCACGCCCAGGTATGTATAGGTCTCTCCAGTGTTAAGATGTCTAATAACACTTACCACAAGCTCAGCGTCCTTGGGAACGCCAGTAATCTTTCCTTTCTTCAGATTAATTTTGGCACACTAGTCCAAACCAAAGTCCATCCCAATCTCTCCTGTGTACTTCTTGACGATATTTATAGCAGTTTGAAGTTTGCTTTTACCAGAGGCATAGATCTTCAGGTCATCCATATAAAATACATGAGTGACCTTATGCTAGCGCTGATTAGTGTCGCCACAGAGGTATCCAGAAGAATTTCGTAGTGCGAGAGATAGAGGCAGAAGTGTGATGCAAAAAAGCAAAGGGCTCATGGTATCACCCTGAAAGACGCCCCTCTGGAAGGTGACGTTGTTCGTTGTCACACGATAATTTCTAGATGAGATAGTAAATCTAGTTTTCCAAAGAGGCATCAATCTCTCTATGCATCTCACTATGGGTTGATGCACCTTCAAGCTTTCCAACAGACATATGATAAGTCTATGAGAGGCTGAATCGAAAGCTTTCCGGTAGTCAATCAAGGCCATTCACAGGACGCGCTGATGGGCTGCAACGTCTTTACCGACACATCTGTCAATTAGCATGTTCTCTCGACAGCCTGCTACACCTTTTTTAGAGCCACGCTGTTCGTACATCTCTCGCCACACAGGCTCAATTCGTTGAAAAATCCTGTTGTTTAGGACTGCTGTTAAGATTTTATACAGTGTGCTCAAACAAGTTATTGGCCTGTAATTCTCTGGGTTGGACAAGTTGCCTTTTTTCGGCAGGAGTATAGTGCGTCCTAACACCAGCCACTGCAGAATGGGCGTCTCCGACTTTAAATATAAGGTGAATATGTGGGCCAAATGTTGGTGTGCAAAAGTAAACTTCTTCCACCGGAAGTTCTAGATACAATCTGGTCCAGCAGCGGAAAAGTTCTTCGTGCGTCTAAGTGCTTTTTTCACCTCTTCGGCAGAGATTGATGGACATTCCTCCGCAGATTTTATGAGGTTGCCGCCGAACTCGTTGAAGCGGATGATATCGTCAGTATCTTCTTTCAACTTTAGCGTTTTCGAGATTCTCCAAAAAGTCTCTTAACTCCTTGAGCTTGGGTGGGTTTTTAACAGAAATAGGGAGATCGCTGAAGAGGCGCGATGGGTCAGCGAGAAGCTGTTGATTCTCCCTGATCCATCTCTCCCTCTTCTGTATTCTCCTCCTTGCGTTAGATAACAGCCGTATTTTGTCAACAATATGCTGCTTGATTGTCAGCAGCTTGGACTTGTTCAGTGTGTGATTCAAGATCCTTAGTTCTTGGGCGAACTTTAGAACCCTTTCCGTGAACGGTCTAGCAGATGTTATGTAGTCAATCACACATTGAATATGGGACGCATTCTGTCTTGCCCATCCAATCTTCTTGTTCAGTTGATGCAAGCGTCTTTTTGTCTTTTGATCCATCGTCGGTTTTAGACTTCGATTTTAATCAGCCAATGCTCTCGCAGCACCATAAACTGAGCAATTGATGGTCCAGAGGTCGGACTCTTGCGAGATATCTCCACGAAGGGAGGCCTGCTTTCCGCGGTTGGTCTTAATGTCGCTTCCTCATCTTCGTCTGCAGCTTGATCAAGCAGCGGTTGGGGAAGCGCTCCGCGTACATATCCATTTTTCCGGAGGTAGTCGGCTTGATTTCGCAAAGACTGATGCGAAACGGGCTGAAGCTCTGGGTGTTTCTGGAACTACAGAGTGTGTATACGCGCCATAAAGCCTCAGTGAACAGGGATAATGCTGGCATCGTAGCAGTCTAGCAAGTCATCCTTGATTTCATCCGTCCACTCAATGTGGGCGTTTCGCCGGCTCTTCGTCGTGTTTGCATCTAAATTATTTTCAGCACGCCGAACTCTAGGATGATCGGCATTGTTTGCCGACCCATTCGCGGGTGCTCTGCGCGTTCGATCGTTTTGAACCGCATCTACAACTTTTTGTTGTTTTGAGGTGTCATTGTTGTTCCCACGAGCAGCTAGGGAGAGGGTTCGTCCATCCTTGTAGAGCTCCGCGTGCAAGGATAAGGCTGCATACTCTGAGAGGTCGCCCGGTAACCCAGAGTCACCGTTTAAGACAG
>CAKNYM010025354.1:0-10185 GCA_932195095.1 Andricus curvator
AATTATTACATTTTTCGTTGGAAATTCAGCTTTTTTGGTTAAAAATTCAGCTTTTTTGGTTGAAAATTCAACTGTTTAGTTAAAATTTATAATTTTTGTTGAAATTTTGATTGACATACAGAAATATTCGAAAATATTTGAAAATTTTTTAAGAATCTTAGGAAAATTATATTCATACCTATAACCTTAAAAATAAATAACTTAAAGAATAAATAGTTATTCGAAATTATTATTTTGTATTAAAAATTATTTTTTGCCTCTAATTATAATTTGGTAGTCATTTTCCTTCTTTTATGACTAAAAATCGTTTTTACTTGAAAATTTACTTATTTTGTTGAAAATTCACTTTTTTGAAGTTAAATTCAACCGTTTTTTATTCAAAATATTTATTTAATTTATTTAAAATAAATTTTTTTTTATTGAAATAGCAATTATCACATTTTTCGTTGAGAATTAACCTTTTTTGCCTGAAAATGAAACTATTCGGCTGAAAATGTTTTTGTTTTTTTTTTTTTGTTCAAATTTTAATGTGAAATATCTGAAATCTTAGAAACTATTTCGAAATGTTTGTCAAGAATCGTATATGAAAATTATATTTATAGAACCTTAAAATAAGCAAAAAAAGTTGAGAAATAAATAGTTATTCGAAATTTTTATTTTTTATAGAAAAATATTTTTCACCATAAATTATAATTTTGTTGAAATTGTTCTTTTTTCTTCATTAAAAAATTTTTTGGTTTGAAAATTTATTTATTTTGATTCATTGTTTGGAAGTTGATTTCAACTGGTTTTAATGATAAATTACAATTTTTTCATTGAAATAGCAATTATTATATTTTTCGTTGGAAATTCAGCTTTTTGGATGAAAATTCATCTTTTTTGGTTGTGATAATTGCTATTTCAATGAAAAAAAAGTTTTAGAAATAAAAAACGGTTGAATTTAACTTTAAAAAAAATGAGTTATCAACAAAATAAATCAATTTTCAAGTAAAAACGATTTTTTGTCAAGAAAGAAGAAAAATTGCAACCAAATTATAATTAGAGGCAAAAAATAATTTTTAATACAAAATCATCGAATAGCTATTTATTCCTTAAGTTATTTATTTTCAGGGTTATAGGTATAAATATAATTTTCCTAAGATTCTTGAAGAATTTTCAAATATTTTTGAATATTTCTGTATGTCAATCAAAATTTCAACGAAAAATATAAGTTTGAACTAAACAGTTGAATTTTCAACCAAAAAAGATGAATTTCCAACGAAAATTGTAATAATTGCTATTTCAATGAAAATATTCTAATTGTTAATTAAAAACAGTTGAAATAAACTTTCAAAGAATTAAAATTCAACCAATTAAATAAATTTTCAAATGAAAAAATTTTTTAATGAAGAAAAAAGAAAAATGTCAAAAAAATGATAATTTAAGGCGAAAAATATTTTTGTATACAAAATAAAAATGTTATTTCTCAACTTTTTCTAGTTTATTTTAAGTTTATATAAATATAATTTTCATATAGGATTCTTAACCAAATTTCACAAAATTTTTAAATATTTCTGATATTTCAAATGAAAATTTCAACAAAAAATATAATTATCAACCAAACACTAACTAATTGAGATATTTTTATAATTTCATTCCTGAAATCTACTCCCTTAGGTCAAACTTGGTACAAAAATGTCGTAAAATTTGAAAAATGAATAACTATTTACAAGAATTTTTTAAATAAAAATCAATGTGTATCATATTCAAATAAAATATAGGAATATTTATAAAAGGTATTGATATTTTTCATTTTTAACAATAATTTATACAGAGTACCGTTTTTATTTGAAATTTCACGACGGTTTTTTGTACCATGTTTGACCTTATCAGGGCAAAATCGCGGAAAAATAATCTGAAAATATGTTCATTAGTTATTAAAATACTGCAAAGACTTACCTTTGAAATTGTTTTGTCCTTTAAAATTGTTTTGTCCTTTACAAATCGCGAGATATTTCTTCATAAAATAAATTTTGTGAAATTCATTTTACAATTATTCACAATTAATTTCCAATTAAAATTATTTCACAATTAAAATAAAATTGTAGAAACTAAATTTTTTAATGTTGAGATAAATATTTTAAGACATTGAAAGTTTTATAAAGTTTTTATATATTAAGAAAGCATATGAGGTCAAGTTAATAATTTTTCGGCTTGTTTCTCTTAAAATCTCTAAAATTGTAATTAAAAATAATAATTATATATTATCATTTTAACTTTACAATATTTAAAATCGATTGAAGAATAAAAGTTTAATAACAGTTTTATTAACTTAAAATTATTAAAAAATTAATTAATTAATTATAAAATTAATTATAAAATGTATTATAAAATTTATTATAATGAAAAATGAAACCACTTGAAAGTGATAGGTATTATTAACCTAATCTTAAAATCCCATATACAATATTCAATATATTTGAACTTTATAAACCTCCAGAGTTTTATAATGTATTCCCTTTAGAATCAGCTGGTCTAAAACATTCCATAAGAATTCCTGAAAGACATAATCATTAAATATTTCAAGACTCCATTACATGTATTTGAAGTCTTTTCTTTAGGTGTGAATTTTTGAAAACAAAAATCAACCCAAACCTCCTAAAAGCCAGCGAAACCGAATCGTGAAGTCGGACGAGCTCGGCCCGAGTCTCGGGTTCGTGCTCGTGCATTTTCGGCTTTACACAAGGCTGGCCGACGCAACGCGTAACAGAGCTGTCTCACCGACACGCTACGTTTGCATGTTTTGCTCCCAGATGGGAAAGTGGTGGGGGCCGAAAAATCACACGCGTGTGTATTATTGTTGTGTCCACTTTTTACTGCCGATATTTTCTATTCCTGTTTCTTATGGCCCAAGTACCATTGTCTACTTTTTACTGACAATGTTCTATTACTGCTTTTTACAGACGTTAAATGATATCCACTTTTTTTGGGCACTTTTCTATAGCTGCGTTTTACTCACCTACGAGATATTTCCACTTTTTATTATCAGCGGCTCATTTGTCTGGCTGAAAGAAATTCTTTTTTTCATTCAAAGTGCATATTTTTATTTGCCTCAAAAAAATATTTATTTGAAAATAAACAGGACTTTCACTTACTTCAGCCAAGTAAAATTCACTTGGTACAAGTAATCCTTTATTTCAGTGTAACCATAGCTGCGTAGCATCAGGGGATGAATTGATGTAACCAAACAGTTAGTTTGCTCTAAAGGTGTTCGCACAAGAAAATCTTTTGCAGTGCGCTGGAGACGTCTCACGGACGTGCCGTCCGCGCACAAACTCATATCGCCAACCAATCGCGTGCAACCTGTCGTGCTGCTGCCTTCCGAGCAGCGACGCACGCAAGCAAAGCAAGTACCTCGCTAATTAAACTAGTTCGCAACGCACTTGTGATGATCGCACCTGTGCGCTCATCTTTTTTATCGGAGAGCGAACATACTAAAAGCGTATCCGCAAACCAGCCTTTCACCCTTCTACACGTTAGTCATTCTTTTCTGGTCACGTGGCAAATTCAAATCTAAACTGAAATCGAACTTTAATAAACTAGATTAATATGGCAGAATTGTAGATCCAATAAGGAGACTTTAGAATAAAATTAATGATAAGAATTTCTATTTCATGAGACAGCGAGCCTAGGTCTGGGTTATTTTATAATCTTGAAACGTTCTTAAAATGCACTTGAACTCAAAAACTAGTCTCGCCTCATAAATAATTAGCTTTAAGATTTATTTTACAGCTCTACAAATCGTCAAGAAACTTAGAGGAAAAGTCTCACGTTTTATGTCACCATTTTAGTTATAAATATCACTTTATTACAAGGGCTAGAAATTATATACAGAACTCGAAAGATAGCTAGAGAGTAAAAGTAAATTATAGTGATTTATATTTTAGATAACTACGCTCGAGAGAAAAATCACTTTAGTATTAATTACCAATTTCTGTTCTAAGTCTGAGAACCATTTTTACGACTAGATATATTAGAGGCAAACATTTCTCCCTTTTTTGAAATATCACATAAAAATTCGAAAGCATTCGTTATTTAATTCCCAGAGTAAATTGAAAACAAACTTTTGACATTTTAATAGCCGAACTAAAGAAAACCATACTCTAGAATGTCTCCTCTGAATTTGAAATTTGATATGCTAATAACAATAAAAGACCCAAAAGTCTCGGCGACGGAGCATGTGTGAAAAGGCTAGCTAGACCTCAAGTTCAAGTACGGTATAATTTATGTGACAGGGTGATATGACTGCACTCTCCTTGATGGGGTGCGTTGGCTCGAGAAAAGCGCCAAGAAGGGGCCGTAAGTCGATCCGCCTACGCAACCAAAATTGGGGAAACTACGAACCAATTAAACAGTCAAAACTAATTCTGGGGGATGATTTCCACCAATGGATTCATAAGTAACCGCCCAAGAGTCCCGGGTTCTAGGGTAGGAAAATCTTCAGAGAGGTCCCGAGAACAGCTTTTTCACACATGATCGTCAGATTGATTTGCATTCTTCTTTCGGAAAGTTGGTTTCTCTAACGCAAAGCTTAAATTCGGTCTCGGACTTAGTCAAATTTCAAGTTCTTCTTGTAAACCTACTTCAATAAATGTTACCTGGCTGTGTTAATTTTATTCTCGTAAATTCACCCGATTTCTTATTTTCATAAGACGGCGATTAGAAGATTTAATTAAAACCGCGCAAAATAATCGATTAAGGAATTTAGTTTCAAATAAATTCACAGAATGCGCTCAAGTCAGGTCGTGACACACTTCAGTAAGTGCTGCCACGGACCGTAGCAGCACGGCAGGTTGCACGCGATTGGTTGGCGTTATGTGTTCGTGCGCGGACGGCACGTTCGTGAGACTTTACCAGCACACTGCAACGGATTTTCTTGTGCGAACACCTTAAACCAACTGTACTATCACTACAATTCAACTTTCAGGTTACTGTAACCGAACAGTTTGGTTCTATATAGGTACTGATCTTAAGCGAGCAGTTTGGTTATTGCAACCGTACTGTTTGGTTACAGTGACTAAACTTGATATGACCGAACCAGTTTAGTCACAACAACCCGGGAGTTGGGTCAGTACATAGGTAACCCGACAGTTCGGTTGGGAGAACCCGATTTCTGGTTGCCGCAACCAAACCCATGATCCAATAAATACATGGTCTAGCCACGCGCAAGTAAAAAAAACTGAGTCAATCAGAACCAACCGCTTAGTTTCGCCATTTTGGATAAGTAAGGCGGCAAATGTAAGTGATTTTAAAATTAAAATTTTAGAATTACATTTTTTTTGTAATTTTGCTGTATAGAAATATTTCAATGCTAATAAAATGTATTGTAATGTTGAAGATGGGTAAAGGATAATACGGATCAACTATAATTACAGGTTACGTGTTTCATAACCTCTTCCTGCTGACAAAAACTGGCATATGTGTATAGAATAAAATAAAACTGAAGTCAACTGGGAAAGTACTGAATGAATAAAATTATATAATGCAGTAACCACGACATATCGAATAATAATGATGTTTTATTTGTTTACAAATATTTCTTCCTCAGTTTTGGAGGAAAATTTGATCGAAAGATATATTTAACATTTATTTATAATTATCGATGTTCTTGTTTACTCTTCTTATTAAAATTTTGTCTAACGTTCGTAATATAAGTAATATATGAAGGGTGGAAAGACAGAAGGTGGAAACTGACAATTTTTTGAAAATGGGGTTTACTGTTAGAAAATTCTCAAAAATTGAAATACACATAGAGTTAAAAGTATTTGATCGAAATCGTATTTTTGATGGTAGCAATACCTTAAAGTTTGATCATCATATCCATTAAAAGTAAAGACTTTCGTGATCAAGATATTTTTTATATGTACAAAAGGCATGTATTTCAATATCTTCATAGTTGAACAGCATAAAACGTTAATTTTATTATTTATCACTACCTGAACGCGAAAAATCGTCTGTCGCACTGTGACACCGTCTCATTGAAAATTAATTTTTTGGGAAGTGAATAACTTTTTTCGATAAAACTTTCTCCGTGTTCATCAACTGAACATCTCGGGGACGTCTAGCCATTTAAAAAATGAAATGAAAATTACACTTTTTGTCACGATTTTAAGACGATTTTACAATACCAAAAAATTCTAACCTCAAAGGCAAAACTCAGTTTTCTCCGAACTGAATGTTTTTTGTATTAACCCATTTCCCTCTGTATTCAGTGACTCAAGCAATACGTCAACTCGAAGGCAGAATTTCATGTTTTTTCAATTGCGATTTAAATTTGACACAATATTTTTTCGCTCGATCTCCTACACAATTTCCATTTTATAAGTTACTCCCTGTTGCCTTTCCCTATAATATAAATATGTAAACCCTATAATATTGCATACCCAGGAAAAAAGAACCCATTGAAAAGGCGACTCCGTGAATTGCGTATCTGTCATTTGCAGATTGAGATTTTTAAAACTGAATTGGTTTGCGACTATGTGAATCGGTCAGTTTCTCGAATGGCTTCGAATCTGCAATGTACTACAATGTCCATTTCAATCAAAGTCATATTGAATCGGTTTACCTCTTTTTGAATAAGACCGATTTTTTTCAGGTTAGGCTGCCATATTTCACATGATTTTTAAAATTTATAAATTATTGATAGATTAAGAGAAATCATACGCAAGGCTATTAGATTCCCTTTGCTATTTTAGTTCTAGAGGATGTGAAGGCTTTTGGGGCTTATAAGTCTGTCAAACAAATAATAACGCGCAAAATTCTGTTAAAAACCAATCGGCCTCAATCTGGAATTCCAGTGACAGATACGCTATTCAAACGACTTCGAAACCCATTCAAAGAAAGTGAATGGATTTTTGTTTCCTGGGTACATACATATTTATATGTATAGGCAAAATAATTTCGAGATTTCACAATATGAGAAGAATGTAATAATGATATAAGTCTTACTATAAATATAACAAATGAAGCTAATGATAATTTACTTTCCACATTGCATTATATGGTGATTCGTGGACAAAGATTTCTCTCCGAAATGTCGAAGATGAAGTAAATCTTGATTTCTTGTTGTAAATTATCTTAATGAATAAAATGTATCCCGCACACATATTGTTCATTCCAAAAATGACAAAAGTTTTTGTATAATAATCGCAGGCAAAAGATTAACATCAAAACAAAAAATTAGGTACTTTAAATATTGGTGCTTTCCTAAAACGAAGGTTTTTTCTTTTCTGAGATTCAAACACATTTAAAAATTTTCCCATATGAAGGTCATAGAGTTTTTCAAACTTTATCTCGATTTGTCCCATCAACAAAAAGTTGGATTTTTAAATATTTTTAATTTTCTTTGGTATTGTGTTAACGATTTCAAATTGTCCGTCAGTACGAGTAAGTGTGATATATGTAAAAAGAAAATATAAAAATCCAAATTTCACCAGATTGTACTTTCATAACTGTTAATGAAACATATACTGATTATTGTGATGTATGATTCCTTTCCATTATTTGTCATTATTAACAATATCACCAAAAAAATATCCCAAACAAAATTTGAATTTGGTTTAAAGTTTGATTGCATTATTTCTAAATTGATTAAAAAATAATTTATTTATGTACATGTATATATTAGGATGTTATTTAGCAATTACTGTTACGTTCTTATATTTTCATCGTAAAAATGAGATTCATTAATCTCTTTAACCTCACAAACTTTTCTGTAAAATTTACGGACCCTAGTTGTAATCCTATTACAGACCTCTGTCATTTTTTGCTTATATTTTTCTGAAAGAATTGGCGAAATGAGAATTATGTATACACTGTAAAACAGAGATATTGAAAATGTTATTAATTATCATAAATATCAATATTTGTATGTACTTTTGATCGCTGTCATTCAGTATTATTTACAAACTTCCATTCTGTCTCAACTATAATTTATTTTCTTATCAGTGTTCTAATATACATCATTCAGTACGTATTCTAAGTAATTTTGGAATTCATTCATTCAATATTTTCATAATATTATCTTCCTACATACTGATTTTCCTACAATAGTTTGTCGTACAGAGAGTCCGCATCAGATTCAAACTGCGCGGTTATACTAACAAAATGGTGAAACTAAGCGGTTGCGTGACTTGGACGAAACGGGGCCCTCAAGTGGCTAGACCATGTATTTATTGGATCATGACCAAACCCTTCTTTGCGTGTGCTTCTGGCTTCTTATAGTGCCGAACCGTAAACTGCGCAACTCCGCTGACCTTGCAACCGCCTCTCCCTCGCCCCCTTGGACCACCTCATACGATATATCAGGTTCCGGTAAAGCGCGGTCCCAGTGTAATTGTAAAAATATTTAAATAAATTATTGCATTGCCATCATTGATTAAAGAATTCCTAAGGGGCTGTTAAAAAAATACGTAACGCTTTTTTCTGAAAATATACCCCCTTCCCCCCTCAATACATAACGCTTTTTTCTATAGTAAGTCTATGTAACTTTAACATTAGCGTAACACTAGGGGTGACCCCCCCCCCCCTAAAGGCGTTACGTATTTTTTGAACGGCTCCTCACGTCTAAAAAACACGTTCATTTTGCGACTTACCTGAAAAAACAAAAGTTTAAACTAATTAAAATTGTTTAAACAATCAAAAATTAGTTAACAGATGACGCGTTAATAAACCGTAATATTATGTAAGATTCAAATTTGTTACTTATGGGGTTTTCTTTGGGGACCCATAAGAGTGGCTTGAAGTCATTCAACTTCAAAATTTATGATTGATTCTTATTCTCTGATGAATTCTGAACAATGTACTGAAAAACCGAATTATTTGTAACATATATTCGCGTTTGAATATTAGATTTAGAAAAAGCTGACTTTTTCCCATGTTAAATCAATGGGAAACTTCGTGGTCTTTGCGTGACCCCTAAATATGAACCACTTTTGCTAAAATATGGAGAGACTGAATGTAATACGTTAGTGGTTTTGGAAGCGGGTTGATCTCCGAAGACCAAGTCTTTCATTTGACAGTTAAATCAAATCTAACCTCTGCTCGTTCTCTCAGGGCTCGCTCCCTGTTACATTCCAGAAAAGCACAAGTAGAGAGGGTGGTCGCTTTCGTTGATTGGTAGATGTACAACGGAGGAGGTACATTAGTTCCTCCTTTGCTGACGTTTTGAATTTTGGGAAAAACCATAGATTGGGTCTGACGCCATGGTCAAGGGTTGCCGCCGCCAGTGCAATAATCATAAAGTACCCAAGCTATTTAGAATTTAGAAATTTACCTTAGAGGGTTAACAGTCTATTAACAGTAGAGATAAAAACTACGGACATTTCACATAAAAGTGATGAATTTAAAATTAAACAATAAAGACATTTGACGTAGGAATAACGAATTAAAACTAACTATTCATTACAATAGAATCGCACAATTCCTCTTGAAACATCAATCTGAAGACATTTATTTGATAAGAGAACAGTCGCACCTAAATTGCGAGAACACATTTGATAAAGGAATGATCACATTTAAACTGTATGAAGACATTTATATAAATATAAAAGAATTACATTTAAAATTACATGCACAAAATAATTTCTCCCTAATTTCTAAAGTAAATCTAATTCTTGTCGAAGCTGAATTAGTAAACAATTCGCTGAGAAAAAACATTTCAAATTGGATCAAGCACATTAGATTGGTTAATTGATAAAATGCGAAGCGAACAAGCGATACGTTAGATCAAATAATGCTACAATGGATGCATGATAAACTATAATACAGTAACCTTTCTAATCATGAGTTTGATTGAGGTTTTCATTAGTCACTTGATAAGATCGGAAGTGGGTACAGTTTTCTAATGCACCGCTTATAAGTTCCGGTCGAATTTCGCAAGGTCACTACACGAACGTGACCGTCTTTTCCGGGATGAACTTCTGCGATGCGACCCAATTTCCAGCACATTGGTGGTAGATTGTCGTCCTTTTCAACGACTAGAGTTCCAACTTCGATATTGGCTTGATGTATGGAACCTTTCCACTTGCTTCGTGTGATCATCTCATTTAAGTACTCCTTGTACCACCTGGACCAAAAGTGCTGTCTCATTTGCTGTGCGTGTTGCCAAGCTGATAACCGATTGACTGGCAGCTCTCGCAGATCTGC